>JAVTVY010002047.1:0-33583 GCA_036873755.1 Hanleya hanleyi
ACTTTGCTGGTGCAATGGGAACTATAGTCGTTGAATGTTATGGGCCCATGAATAGACACACTGGGGTTTGCGAGCCATCTTGAATTGTGACGTGATTTGATATCGTAATCTCGTACTTTCGCTTTCACGAGTAACTAGTTTCATTTCTAATAAAGGCAACGATCCATTGTGCTGCGGTGTGACATTGATCACCCGTGGATACTGTAATCAAAACAAGCGTATGGCGTGTCATTGAAATTGTAGAAGAAGGGACTGACTGACACCATAAAACATATAGTTGCAGGTGTAAAATCGATACTATATCTAGGCGCCCCTTGGCTGTATCACGTATTGAGTGATATAATATACCGTTCAGTAATTTTCGATATAACTATCTTCCCAGTTCGGCATGTCACGGATAATTATCTTTGCGACTGTTTTTCTCGCCGTTTCTTTGCATCTCGATACGTATTAATTATACATTTTCATTCTTTATTTAATTCATAGATGTAGATGTCTAGTTCGGTAATCATTGGGGGTGCAAGAAGCAATGTATGATTTTGACGTGGTGATTTTTTTAGGTAAGGTTAGAATCGTAACGCTCTTCTGTGGTATTTGAATGCACATATAACTGAATGCATGGCTGCTGCCCATCAAAAAGTATCGACGTCGGTGTTCTCAATACCTTTCTCTGAAACTATCCGCCAACATATCAAGATAAAATGCCTGCAACGAAGGGAACAGTTAACATTCATTCATGTTGACTGACAAAAAACAAGCAGATTATGCAGGATTCGGGCGTGCTATATATTTCATTCCGATTGTAAATCTTGTCACTTGCTTTAGACGACATAAATGGTTTCCTGCCAGGAAGTCATGTGGATGTACTTCTATTAATGCATCTGGCTGTGTTCGATCTGGCAGGGACGTTTTCAGGTGAGCCCACCACCAGATGATGTAAACATTAAACCGTTTCATTAGCAGCAGTTGCAGCTGTCCAATCAAACAATAGCTCATTAGGTTTCACAAAGCCTGGTCTCGCATTCATATGTAATTTGTGGTGAATTAAGAAAGTTTGATCAGTGTCCCATTGATTGATACACGTGTACCGTTAAACTCCTTTTTGAAACCAATACCAAAATCACTTCTATATGAATAGTATCTTCAACACGGTGCTGATTCACCCCTAGATTCATACAATGTATGTGGTGTACATACATGGAGGGACTGAAAGGTACTGTGGGAAAAGTAAGCAGTGATAGGTCATTGTCAGCCATTCTTGATAAGATTCTGTCTAATAATCAGTTGCATAAGCAGTCTTTCAAGAGATATTGTGTTAACAACATTTAACCTACTTTGGTCATATAATTTGATATTGAAAATAGATGAAGAATGACCATCTTCAATAAACTACATTGTGATAACACCAATGGTAGACCGGCAAAACTTACTGTCTTCTTATACTCTGGCTTTAGAAAATACGGTTGTGATCAATAAGCAGGTGTGTGTCTGTGGTGTAATTTAAAAACAATAGACCTAAATCTTCATGGGATACAATGAATATTAGCAGTACAATATTATTTGACCTGGACAATAGGTGAAGTTCAGTCATTGTACAATTCATCTTTACTGTTTTACTGTTGATTTGAAAGGATAGCTCTAATCCAATCTGATTAAATTACTGGAATACTTTGTATCTGGAAAAAAAAGAATTACAGCCACATCATATTTGACCAATCAACCCAAACATAAAACATGACAAATTGACAAGATTCAAACTCAGCACAACTAGAATGGCTTCGATGTAGCAAAATATATGATCGACTTGGTGATAAATAATAATCTACGAGTGAAATCAGCTTTGTATTTATCCATCCAAACAACCGAACTAGGTCGGGTAGGAAGGAGCGAAACGGTTTTGACGTCAATCAATGAAGATATAACACGTGAGCACATTTCGTGCCGAACACTTGAACCCAATTCTTCGACCTCGAACCTCGTTGAAATTTAAATTCATGCAATCTGAACTCTCCACCTTACTGTTTACCGAATCATAAATTTCCGAGAGTAGTGCCTCAATTCGAGCAGGAACAGCCTCCAGATATGAAGAGTGAATATGTTTATAATCATATTAAGGTCTAATCTTCTAGATATGTGCTAACAGCGTTAAATCATACTATACTCGATCATATAACTTGACCTCGAAAAATAAGCCAATGTCAGCCATCTTGTGAGCATGCTCAGTGAGCAGATGCATCTCTGGTATAAATTTGGAAAGGCTAGCAGTAATCCATAAAGAGGTGTCAAGTTAATAGCCTCATATCTATTTCAAAGCGTAATTTTACCTCGAAACGTAGGTCAAGTTTGGTCATCATCGATAGGCTTTTGGTCCATCGCCAGCTGCAATTGTTCTGTGGATTTATGTAGTCCTTCAAAAGATATTGTGATAACATTGAATATGGACATAAGGACTTGTCAGACAGACAGACGCACAGACAGGCGTTACCAACGGCGACAATACCCTTGAAATAACCAAATTTCATCCTTAACTAGTATACTGTAAGAGTTGAATGTGAATGTTTTGTTCTGTGCCGAATAAGCGGCACAGATTTCTGATTTTTTTGCAGATGATGCATCTACATGTAGTCCAACACGTCTGTATACATTGCAAATCTGGCTAAAGCCCAGGCAAACTAGCTAATGGGGGAATCTGATCCACCACCAGCCCTTAACTATCTTTGTTAACTCTGAGGCTAGGATGCTGAGTTCACGACGTGTGTGTTGGTGTGTGTGTGTGTGTGTGTAGGTGGGTGTCAATACATCCTCATTCAATTTAGGGAAATTTAGTTACTTTATATAGATGAGATACCTCATAAAGTTGCTGCCTTTATATTCTTAATATTCCGGTGAGAGTAACAGGTCCCCCCAAGTCCGCCGCACATACTAATAGTAATAAAATGTTACGGCACCCTGGTTAACTTGAAATATACCACCATTCTTAAAATATGCAAAATGTTTTGACGGCTCACACAAAGGACACAGTATGGAATTAATAGCTTTCCGTCTGGAAAAAAAACTGTTTTGTTAACCCCGACAATCACGTTCGGTCGATAGCTGTATGTCCTCATGGTCCTTTCCCAATAAATTATTCAAATCCTATTTGACATCATAAGGCAATATGCTGTGGAATTTGCTTGGCAAATAAGTGCTTTGACATATATGATCATCGTTCTTATATATTTCCGAGAAACACCTGGTTGATTCCGCGAATCTAACGCAGACACTCAATATCTATTGACTTATAGCCATATTTATTGCACAATGAAGCAAATTAATAGGATCAGCGACCCAGTTCACGGTAAATTTATGCATATATAAGAATAGGGTTTTTTAAATTATATTTCTCGCCATCTTTCAGTGTCACCTTTGTTATATATTGATATATCTGTTTGCAATATTATCTGTTTGATAGTAAAACATGACATGGCGCTATGGAAACTGAATGAATGATCCCTATTTACCTCGATAGATTATGCCAGCAGCCTTTGCTATTTCTATTCGGTCGGATCGATTTGATATTATTATTATCTCATGACTATATAGTAAGGGCGCAAAAAAAAGTCGAGGTATCAGGCTGATGTCTTAACCGGGCAGGGAAAAGCACATGTATTAAAAGAAACTACAATTATTATCAGAAACTTTACACTAAAAAAAGAACTACTTCTGTTGATCTTGATACCTTGTTGCAAAGAAATATCTCAAAATTAAATAATGAATACTCCGAAAATAAACTGAATAAGCGAGAAATTTGGCTAGTACTCAATTAAACGCAACATGCAAAGGTCAAGACTATGGAGAATGCAAAAGCAACACTGTGTGGTTTTGAATAATTATACATTGCAATATTCTGATTATGCATATGATAACGGAAATTCATTCAAAACCAAATCAATAAAATCAGAGCGTCATTTTTTGTGAAGTGAATGTGTCGAACGAAACCAGACCATCTGCAATTCCACGATGTTTCTAGTACCTCATACATAAAGACCACGTGAGCACATGCCACTTTTATTTCGGCCTGTCTACCCCAAAATTGATACAATTAAAACGCAAAAATGTTGTTGTGGTTTGCTTCAGTTTTTGGAATCGAGGCTTACATGGAGACTATCTCTCGCTCCATATTATTTTCTGCTTTGTGCTGAAATAACTCATTATGCTCAGAAATAACAAAAACAATATTACTGTAATTAAAGTCGACGAATAAGAGTTCGTATCGTTTCGATACGGCAATAAAACGATATTATTTTTAAATGGATCACATGCAAGTTTCAATGCATATCTGTGAACTTAAAACATTATCGATAAAGGATGTTGACAAAAAACTTGTTTAATGAGATCTCATATGGGATTTCGAAAGTCGTGTACAAACCGAAGTCAGCGATGCCTCGATTGATCTCAACAAGAAAATAGTATGGCTTTTATTTCAGTAATAATAAAGGAAAATTCGGTCAAGGCGTGATTTAAATTCATTCAGTAGGAGTACTGGAAAAGTTCGACAAACTGCTTACTGATTAAATTAAATCAACGACTTGCTTTTCTAATAAACTACTCGGCTACAACGACTGATGAATAGCGGTGAGAAAATGTTAAACTCGAAACTATTTTTTTTAAGGTAACTCGCAATTCTATTATTTGATTATACTGAACATAATAATTAAGGTGGCGACCGACACCTCTCGTTCCAACATATACATTTTTTTACTGGTAACGTTTTATATAAGTTAACATTAGAAAATCATCCACATCAGAAAATGGAAATAAGCATCAGCGGTCACCATTTCACCGCGTGCTATGGGTACCCGTCAATATAGGGGGCGCTCGATCGTCTCGGATTAACACATGCAGAAATGATATGGAAAACGAAACAAAGGACCCCCAAAAATGTGTTGTTGTTGTGGGTTGTTTTTATAGAAATCCACACACATATTTACTCAAATTTTCAGATTACATTCTATTTCACTTATATTCTAAATATTACCGAAATTCATATTATATTTATGCGAAATTTTACCTGTTGTGTCGGCCTCTACATTAAATATACATGTTTTATGCCAGCATAGAAGAGCTCATTGTGCAGATGATTTTTATGAATGATTCTGAAATTATCCTCCAAATTGACATGTGTACCGATACGCTCGACTTTAGTATCCACTATTGGAGGTATTCCAGTCTGTCATATATTCAAACAGGGTGCTGTGAATATTGGAATAAGAACTCATCCAGCGCGTGTGTCTAACCCATCAACCCTACAACTAATAATCCACAACGCCCCTATAACCTAATCTATATAGATATGTGGCCTAAAAGTGTTTATTCCCAATTTCTTGTTATCCTTGCAAGTATATACTAAATGATTATGTTGAAACTAATCAACCCTGCCAATCAAAACCAAGAACAAATATTTACTAATAACGAATCGATATTGCCAGCTCTCCATTGCACACGCTATTCCACGGGGCCAATGCTATCAAAATATATTATCCAAAAATCATATGTATTCACGTCATCTGGGGAATCAATCGATACATCGTGGATTATTACTTGATTAAATCTTGACTTGATGTGTAGTCATTTCTCGGAAACATATAGTCGTACCTGGACTCAAATGTATTAATTAATTCACAGAATGGTCAAGTCATAAATTATGCGCCCTGATATACATGAATATTACTAACGCTACATCTAGACGCTCAAAGACTTTTAAAAAAAACCCCAGTAGAAATTTTCAAAGTTTTAATACCAGCATATGTATTATTACCCTGAAAAGTGAATAATGAGCTTCATGTCTTCGTCACCTAAATAACGCTAACGTACGAAGCATGATTAGATCGACTTTGGCCGTACATATTCATTCTGTTCAGAGATATTAGGATATATATGCTAAAACAAAATATTAATTAAAAAAACGGCATAAATAATAATGATAAGAAATTTATGTTTAACCCACTACGCTATGCTATGATATAACATTATTCCTTGGTGGACCTAGAAAATGTCTAAATAGTTTCTTTGCTGGATTACTGGCAGCTTGATTGTTCACAAAGTGCATTCAAGTTACTGGAGATTGAGTTTATTACGATTATTATGAAGATAAATTATAACATAAAAACTATGAAAGCGTGGCAGAGGCGAGGCCTGAGACCCACTGGGAAGGATCGTAATACTTAATCATTATTATTATCGAACTTATTTGGAATCCGAAGCCTGACAACTTGTCCCCTAAATGTGCACAACTCATTTTTTGGTTCGATGAATATGAAAAAAAAAAAAAAATACTTATGTTGGGAAGACATTGATTCTTGATTAAATTAAGGGTCCAATGAAACCATGGGAAATTAGGTCAAATAGTTCAGAAAATACAATTACATCCCAAATCTGAACTTCTTACTGGAGATATGTGTTTCAAGCATGGAGTGTACTACAGGGGAATGCTGTATATATTATGGATACATGATAAATTCATGGTTAATGGAAGACATTTTACATTTAGACATAGGATGCGTAGCAATATCAAATTCTTGATAATTTATTGCATCACGGGAACTTCCTTTACTGTGCATATTCCTCAATGAAACACATTTTTTTAGAGTTTCATATCGTTATTTGTACCGCTGCCAAGAAGTTGACTGTCATTGATTTTAATTATACAGTAGGCTGCCCTTTTATACCTGTAATAGTTCCCCTGATTGCCTGTATAAATAATTGGTGGTTGTTTTATAAAATATAACTAGCGTTTGTTATTTTATAAAATATTACTAGCGTTTAAATTTAGGAAATGAAGACCCAACCTGAAATGGGAAACAATTGTTGGAGAAACAGACAAAAACTGGGATCGGCAAAATATAATCGGATACCAAAAGAGGACCAATTCAGTTTATTTGATTTCAGTATAGGAAGACATGGAGCTATCTTAATAATTATCATGATTATGCAGCTTTCGTCAAAAAGGTCCTCACACTTTTATAGAAAATTATTCTGATATGGGGACAAATAGCAAATTGGATAAATCCAAAGCTAGGGTTGAAATTAGTCTCACCTGTGATAAACTTGTACTTGGGTTAAAGAATAAAATCAAAGCTGCTATTAATCACACGCACATTCGTATTACAGTGAAATTTAATATTACAAATCTAAAGTTGGAGGACATGAATCATATAAAATCTGATCTAAATAAAATTATATATGCTAGATAAATATATTAAGAGGCAACGGAAACAAGGTGAAATGACAAGATTTAACAAATACTTGTCCTCACTGTATTTGTTATTTACATGCTGCGACTAACGACGGCAGATAACATAGGTTTCACTGATACAAGCATTTCTTCCTCATTTGACTTATGTTGGAAGGTTGTGTATTTCAGTCTTTATCGAGTGTTTATACTAGCAGTATTGAATATATTTGCCAAAGTGTTAGCTTCAACTAGTATTGAATAAGTATTAGTACTGTAAAAATGGTGGTGATACACACTACATATTTCTTGTGAAATATATGCTGGTGTGTGATTCACATGAAAACTCAATAAAAACAGAGGGAGCGAGAATTAAGGTTTAACGTCGCATTCAGCAATATTCCAGCTACATGTATATAGCGACGATCAAACAAAATTCTACTCAATAAAAACAATATCAGTTGACTACACTATGCGGCGTAGGGGACATATATGTAAATTTTGTGCCACAAATTTGCAATTCTGTGATCGCAAGATAAGTGCCATGCTGACACGCGCAACAAATGGCCTGAACACAAATGACCAATGGGTGCACTCCAGAGATTCTTTCATTCGGCATGGAATAGACTATGGGTCCGTTTTCGGCCACCAGTTGTCGTAAAACCTTCAACCCAAATCACTTATATGTATATATTTTCTGAAAGAGCACGATGAAACTATTATTTTAAGATATACCACTGCTATGTTATAGAAAATTTAAACTCGAACATTCTTCTCCATGCTTGCTTCATTTTTCCCAGAAAACCCCTTAAAAATGTCGAAAAATGGTCAAATTCGGCTCAATTTCCAGAAAAATCTGTAAGAGCGATTTTAATTAAACTTCTTACACACGTTCCCTGGTCCGGTCTCAACTTAAAAAGGCAAACAAAAGTGGGTGTCAACCTAACCGTTTTTTGTCAGATTTTCTTCCCGTAAATGAATCCCGATTTTTAGGCACACCCAAGGGGCATAACTGAGGCAGGACAAACTTTACTCCATGATCCCGATCAGCGTGTAGACGAAGCCATCCCTCGATTTGTACGTACTCGTTTGCAGCGTTGATAATGCTGAATAGGATGGCATTATAGATATAAGCTATTAAGGAGACAAGAAGAATTATGATGTTGCAGAACAAGGGCAGTCTATCGTATTATGAAATTAGAGAGGGGCCATTACTACGAAACTGTGGAGGACAACCTTAAGGGGCAGGATGTTTTTTACGAAATTAATTATTCACATTTATGGTAATCTCAGAGTGTTTGCGAGTATGGCGGTATACAACACTTGCCAGTTATACATATTATTGTGGGAAATCCGACCGATAACTTTCCCCCTACCCCATCTTTGTTTTGATCACTTTTGCCAATTCTAGCAGGATTTTCGAGAATAAAACTCAAAATTAACCTATTTCTTCTTAATAATGTGCATACATTCGGCAATATGAAGGCCGTGGTTGCTTTTCCGCTTTCCAATGATAGCAGAAACACGGGAAAATGCAAATAAGAGATGGAACCAAGTCAAATTATTGGTAATTTTCCACTGAATTTCCTCCCAGAAACATGGGAAATACTTCAGAAACTTGAAAAATAATTCGTAAAACCATAATAATATACATCTATTCCATCCTTTATGGACTGTAAATGGGTTTTCTTGTAAAGAAAATTTACACTGGCAAATTGATACATTTTGATATGACCTAGTTCTGCCATAATATCTACCGAAATCTCATTCCAGGGGGAGATAACTCCTGTATGGAATACAGTATGCAATAACCTCAATAGTATACTAATGGACACACTGTGGATTATTTTAATCGAACTCCTGGTCTTCTTTCCACCTGCTTCCGAAAATAGCGTTTCAGGTGTAACTTGGCAGTCAAAATTAAACAATCTGGCGTAATGACACATTTCCGCTCCGTAACGGAGTCTACATTAAGATAATGCATAGACTCCACTATTATGCCTTAAAGGGTGCACTCCAGAGATTCTTTCATTCGGCATGGAATAGACTATGGGTCCGTTTTTCGGCCACCAGTTGTCGTAAAACCTTCAACCCAAATCACTTATATGTATATATTTTCTGAAAGAGCACGATGAAACTATTATTTTAAGATATACCACTGCTATGTTATAGAAAATTTAAACTCGAACATTCTTCTTCATGCTTGCTTCATTTTTCCCAGAAAACCCCTTAAAAATGTCGAAAAATTGTCAAATTCGGCTCAATTTCCAGAAAAATCTATAAGAGCGATTTTAATTAAACTTCTTACACACGTTCCCTGGTCCGGTCTCAACTTAAAAAGGCAAACAAAAGTGGGTGTCAACCTAACCGTTTTTTGTCAGATTTTCTTCCCGTAAATGAGTCCCGATTTTTAGGCACACCCAAGGGGCATAACTGAGACAAACTTTACTCCATGATCCCGATCAGCGTGTAGACGAAGCCAGCCCTCGATTTGTACGTACTCGTTTGCAGCGTTGATAATGCTGAATAGGATGGCATTATAGATATAAGCTATTAAGGAGACAAGAAGAATTATGATGTAGCAGAACAAGGGCAGTCTATCGTATTATGAAATTAGAGAGGGGCCATTACTACGAAACTGTGGAGGGCAACCAATGTCTTGCAGGCTGCATAATATTAACAGCAAGTTACCGAACAAAGGCCATATAACAATATGGCAGAACTTTGTTATTATTCATTTACCAGTCAATTTTCGAGGATTTTCTCATTCGTAAAAGTAGCATTTCACTGAAGTTGACTACTATTTTAGTTTTTTAGCGGCAGCAAATTATCATCATGACGTCCGGTTAGCTTGCTGCACTAGTTGTTTCACTAGACACTGTTTGGCGAGCGTTTTGTCAACACTGTTTGCTCTGACTTGCTATGGTGGGAACAAGACATATATATGCTGAATATGTTAAGGATCTATCAACAAAACTGCTTCCAAATCTATTTCATAATTCTTCAATACGCACGAATTCATTAATCCTTTTAGGTGTACCAGAGAGTGCCACCCACGACAAAGTTAAATTCCGTTGCACCCACCACGTAATTTTTGTTCGATTTTTTTTTCTGAAGGCTCAACATCTCTTTAATACCGTATGCGGGTGTACATATCTACTGCGGTGTACTTGACTGATCACTGCTTTTGAAATTTTAAAAACCGGAATGGGGTTAGAGGTAATTTAGTCCTCATATTTTATTACCCCTACGCTTTGAGATCTGAAACTTGCAAAAAGATATCTCCGAATAAAGTTCGGGAGACCTTTTTCTCGTGATTTTTGGGGACTTTTTTAGACTTTCTTTCACAGTACGCCCTTCTTGATGCTATTTGTCATATAATCTTAAAATATATATGTGCCTCGTTTTTCTACCAATGCCCTGTCGAGTACGAGAGGGATTTATATGTGTTTTAAATTGGGGCAATTTTTATAAAATCTGTTACATTCGTGCATGCAGGCATTTTAATTTAGTCCATGAGCCAGACCAGCTATCGGTACCACCTGAGGTGGCAAATTCTCATTACGTTTTTTTGGAAGTCCTAAGTCCATAGATGAAAAAAAAACTTTGAAAGCAATCCGGGACTCACAGCTTAATGGTAGTGATCACCTCTTAAAGATGGACACCCGAGTTCAATCCGACGGACCAGATTTGGGGGTAGGGGAAATATAAAGTTGAATATCTTTGCAAGTAATGGCGATATAGTGACATTTAAACATTCGACATGTTGGTAATCTGATCCTCTATATGTTGGTATCTGTTATATGCTAATATGTCGATTATGTAGGTCACCAGAGGTCAAAATATCACGAAATCTGACCCCTGTATAAAACGTGACCACCTGTAGGAAAACTCGCTGCAGATACCATACCAATGGCACCTAAATGGATTCAAATGGAAGCCAAGAAGTACCCAAGTCTATAATAAGTCTAAAGGAGTGGAGTTTATTATTATTGAGACTGTGGCACAGAACTGTTTTATTGCGCTAGAACAGGCAAAATTGTATGAAGTTGGACAGCTTGAAATTAGTTGCATATTTTGAAACATAACTACTCCAAATGCTAACGGTCATGTCTTAGGTCTATTCAGGGATTAGTTAAGCTACATTTCGAGGTAATTAGGTCACCAGAGGTCAACGTCAAAGATTGTCAATTATTAATTTTCTACATTTTTACTTGGGAATTTCATATTACAATGTATTTACATTGCAACCAGTTTCAAGTATAGAGCATCAGAGCCATCGCTGGTGCACGCTGTACCCTATAGCCCATAGGGCATAGGGTAAACCAGGGTGCGAGTGCACCAGGTATGGGTGTTAGCAGGGGTCAAAGGTCAATCGTCCTTCAAATCCCGCTGAGACGGGCGTTAAGGCGTAAAGATAGGCGTTAAGGCGTTGAGACGGGACGACCGGCGTTGACGTCGTCACTGCATTTCGATGTATTGATGGCAATTTCATGAAAATCAGACCTTCTGGGCTAGTTCACCAGGGCGTTGAAGCGTTAAGCTAAGGGTGATGGGCGTTACTGTCTATAAAAGCAAGTGTATTCCCAAAACACGCACAGACGACGTTCAGCTGTCAACATGGCTTATACTTGCTCTAACTGCGAACGATACGATATGATGCAAAACGAGAAAAATATACATAGGATTGAAGATTCCGGGGCACAAGAACCTGATGCAGAGACTGATGAGAGTCCATCGACTGATACCGAAACAGAGATTGCTGAGAGCCTATCTAGTGATACGGAGAGCTTGACCCCAGATAGTCAACCGACGTCCGAGGAAAGCGAGGCAGAACCTACCTTCTGCGATCGTATTGTGAGAGCAGCTATCAATACTCACGCTGCAGCAATCGAGGACGCCGGACAGGATAACTTACAACAGGCATACACCCAAATGCGCCCCTGCATCAGGAAAACAGCCATGGCGATCTATGAACAGTATACCTTACTATCGCTTGAAAGGCAAGGCGACGCCACGAACAGGTCCATCAAGAAGACCAAGCGTCACTTGAAAGAGGATATGGGGCTACCATCCACGAGGCGATCAGGATGCGCAAACAACTCTTTCATGACATGCTGCCTCAGTGGTATCCTGAACTGCCCGACGATGGGCTGATGGGGCCAAAGTAGTCCAAATGAGCTCCCAGAGACAGTGAGTGAGTGAGTGAGACATGATCAAGACCCCTGAGGCGTGCCCAATGCTCGTCTTAACGCATGGACGCACTAACGATGGTGAGTGAGTGAGTGAGTGAGTGAGTGAGTATGAGAGTAATTGCCAAAGAGGACATTTTGGGGGTTTGGAGGAAAGTGTTTGGGGTAGAAATGGACCATTCTGGGGGCCGAATGCGTCGTGTGAAGTGGCATCTTGTAGCAACGCCCGCCAACACCAAGCTCAACGCTTCAACGCCCTGGTAAATTAACCCAAAAGCTCTGGCTTTCATGGAATTGTCACTAATTCATTGGAAATGCAGTGACGCCCGTCAACACGCCTTAACGCCCCAGCATAACGCCTTGACGCCATGATATAGACGGGAGAGAGAACAAGAAGACCAAAGATGACATATGATAGAACAACAACAACGACAACAAGTTTTCATATAGTTTATTCTCCCCAATGTTACATCATACCCACGCTGGGGGAGCCGCGTTGGGCATGCTTACAATTCAAGAAGTCTCTTGTCCGATCAGAGGCCGTCATTTGGCGCTGCATCTGTCATGTTCTCGGTTGCTCGTGTCCAATGAGATGACGTCCTTTGAGAAAGTTCCATCTTTGCTCGGTGTGATCTGAGCATCATCGGGCAGTTGAGGATACCACTGAGGCAGCATGTCCTGAAAGAGATGTTTGCGCATCCTGATCGCATTTTCCAGAGCCTCGGTGGGTGGTAGCCCCATATCCTCTTCCAAGTGACGCTTGATCTTCGTGATGGACCTGTGCGTAGGATCGCCTTTCATTTCAAGCGGTAGTAAGGTATACTGTTCATAAATTGCCATGGCTGTTTTCCTGATGCAGGGGCGCATTTGGGTGTATGCCTAAGTTATCCTGTCCGGCATCCTCGATTGCTGCAGCGTGAGTATTGATAACTGCTCTCACAGTACGATCCCAGAAGGTAGGTTCTGCCTCACTTTCCTCGGACGTAGGCCAACTATCTGGGGTCAAGCTCTCCATATCACTAGATAGACTCTCAGCAATCACTGTTTCGGTATCAGTCGATGGACTCTCATCAGTTTCTGTATCGGCTTCTTGTGCCTAGGAGTCTGCAATCCCATGTATATTTTTCTCGTTTCGCATCATATCTTAACGTCTGGTGAACGTGCGTTCGCACTTAGAGCAAGTATAAGCCATGTTGACGGTTGAACGTCGACTGTGCGTGTTTTGGGAATACACTTGCATTTACACACAGTAACGCCAGTCAGCACTTAGCTTAACGCTTCAACGCCCTGGTGAACTAGCTCAGCTCTGATTTTCATGGAATTGCCACGGATGATTTTCATCGAAATGCAGTGACGCCCGTCAACGCCCGTCGTTACGCCTTATCGCCCATCTCAACGCCTTAACGCCCTATCTTTACGCCTTAACGCCCGCCTCAGCGCCTTAACGAAAGATAAAGGGGATTTGGAGGACGATTGACCTTTGGCCCCTGTGGACATCCATACCTGGTGCACTCGCACCCTGGTTTACCCCATGTCCTACGGGCTATACGGCACAGGGTGCCCCAGCGATGTCTCTGATGCTCTGTACTTGAAACTGGTTGTAATGTAAATACATTGTAATATGAAATTACAACACATATAAGGGAAGTGGAAAGAGGTGTCGACATACTGACAGAGCCACATGACTTCACAGTATATAGTCTTCCGGTTAACCTATTCTAAAGCACATACCAAGAATCTAACGATTCGTGATATCGTGATATCTGAGGTACGCTTTTATTGTACCTGTTCATGTGACAACTTGGATGATATGACCACACGGCCTCTAGCACCGCATAAGCGGTATTAGATAAAAATCTAGAGAGCTATGATGGAAATGCTCCAACAACTCGTATATTGGTAATTGGTGAGCTGTTTCGCTGTGACAAGTCCCAAGTAAAAATGTAGAAAATTAATAATTGACAATCTTTGACCTTGACCTCTGGTGATCTAATTACCTCGAAATGTAGCTTAACTAATCCCTGAATAGACCTAAGACATGGCCATTAGCATTTGGAGTAGTTATTTGTCAACATATGCAACTAATTTCAAGCTGTCCAACTTCATACAATTTTGCCTGTTTTTAACGCAATAAAAAGACAATTTTTGAAAATGCGTCAAAATCAGTTCTGTGCCACAGTCTAAATAATAATGAACTCTACTTGTTTAGACTTATTATAGACTTGGGTACTTCTTGGCTTCCATTTGAACTCATTTAGGTTAAGAAAGACCCATTGGTATGGTATCTGCAGCGAGTTTTCCTACAGGTGATCACGTTTTATACAGGGGTCAGATTTCGTGACATTTTGACCTCTGGTGACCTACATAATCGACATATTAGCATATAACAGATACCAACATATAGAGGATCAGATTACCAACATTTCGAGCGGCCAAATGTCACTATATCACCATTACTTGCAAAGATATTCAACTTTATATTTCCCCTACCCCCAAATAAGGTCCCTCAGATTGGACTCGGTGTCCATCTTTAAGAGGTGATTACTACCACTAAGCTGTATGTCCCGGATTGCTTTCAATGTTTTTTTTTCCATCTAAGGATATAGGACTTTCTAAAAAACATAATGAGAATTTGCCACCCCAGGGGGTACCAATTGATGAAACTTTGGGGTCTGGCTCATGGACTAATTTACAAACACTAGAGAAGAGAACGTTTTTAGATCTATCTTTTTTACATTTTGTCTTGAACGATCGCATTGATTGTTCTTATATCTTATCACAAGTCAACTTTTCTGTGCCGTTTAGACAGTTTCGACATAGACAGTTTTCTTACCTGATATATCTCAGATCAATGTATACGCAAGTAGTATACACGGCGTAAATTGATGAGATAGCGCTTCACTGCGCATGCGCAGAACCTTTGTTGACGTTACAATTGGGCGTGTGCGCATGCGTGTGTGTGTGTGTGGATGGTGGGTGCTGGGTACAAGATGGCGGCCTGTGGGTGGTGGGTGCTGGGTACAAGATGGCGGCCTGTGGATGGTGGGTGCTGGGTACAAGATGGCGGCGTGTGGGTGGTGGGTGCTGGGTACAAGATGGCGGCGTGTGGGTGGTGGGTGCTGGGTACAAGATGGCGGCGTGTGGGTGGTGGGTGCTGGGTACAAGATGGCGGCGTGTGTGGGTGGTGGGTGCTGGGTACAAGATGGCGGCGTGTGGGTGGTGGGTGCTGGGTACAAGATGGCGGCGTGTGGGTGGTGGGTGCTGGGTACAAGATGGCGGCGTGTGGGTGGTGGGTGCTGGGTACAAGATGGCGGATGTGTGGGTGGTGGGTGCTGGGTACAAGATGGCGGCGTTGTGTGGGTGGTGGGTGCTGGGTACAAGATGGCGGATTGTAGAAAAACGTATAAAAGGAGTCGATTTTTAGGGTAGGGGTGTATTCAATCTGACTTACCTGACCTGTCTGCCTGCCTGCCTGCCTGCTTGCCTATCCGCTTGTATGAGACGAAAAGCATGAGACGTGGAGAAGATTTTCCCTGGGACCCAGCAGTACCTCCGGTTGAAGTCTTGCCTGAAGATGAGCGTGTCAGGGACATTTATCAACGTCACTGGGCTACCATACGCCATTGTTTTCACCGTCACCGTCGTCTATTGGACTTGTATAACTACCGACTGCAGGACCTCACGTATCTGTCTACCTATGCCGAGAACATTTTCAAAGATCAGGTGACAGCGTTCAAGTTGAATATGACATTCGGGTACATTTTACGGCACAAGGCGACGGACCAGCTGCGGTATTATTATCCCAGCAATAATATCTATGTGTTTGATCAGCCGTTCACGGTGACGGATGCGATTTCTCTGGAGCCACTCATCGACCAATTGACTACGTTGGATCCATTGGAATGGGCTCGGTTGCAACGCCCCAATACCCAATGGCTATGACGGCAAAAAATATTATATTCGGAGAAACTATGACAACAGACTTTTCAAAAATACTCAATCTCATTATACTCGTCACTAAACGCTATATTTACAAATCTAAATTTGAAAGACAGTCTGTTTGCATTTTGGCAATTCAAAACATCATAACTCAGCGGTACTCTATAGAAAAATATATCTCGATGAAAAAGTCAAATCTTCAGAAGTTCAACCTTCTATGGGAACCATGGCTCCATGCCGTCACCAAAGCAGAAAATGATTCTGATGAAAACGGTTAACAGGAATAATTGTATAAATGTTCAATTGTCTCTTATTGCTACACCCCTACCGTACTGGTATATAGTAAAATCTGTGTGTGCCTATTTATGTATACTATATGTACTACTATGTCAACCTGTCAAGTAATCCAAAGAAGTTATATTGCATTGGAGAGTGAGGAGTTATGATATCAATATATGTATATATGTATGTATGTGCGTGCGTGCGTGTGTGTGTGTGTGATCGTCCTTATAATAATGCCAAATAACAACTTGTATTCGATTTGTTCATATTGTATGTCATTCTACTTGTATGTATTATGTGGCAATTTAATGGCAATAAAAATATATGAATATAAAAAAAAAATACCCAATGGCTGGTGGAAATGGTGACCAACGTCACATTTTTCGTCACGAAAATGAGAGATCAGCCTATCGGTGCTCCTGTACTACTTCCTCCGTGGTTGCTTCATCGACACGGCCTGTATGCATTAACAGGAGGGGCAAAGGGGCCCTACAAAGACCGGAAATGTCTGTTTCGGTGTTTGGCCGTGCATGTGGACGAGTGTGACCCCCGGTGTTGTGACACAGTGGCCGATGGCTATTGGGAACAGTATTTACAGGCGCAAGACATTGACCCGCGGCACTTCCGTGGAGTGCCTTTTAAGAATTTGGATGACGTTGAAACACTGTTCGACATTAATATCTTTGTCTATCGATTACGATGCGAGGACGATACATTTGTGGCTGAATTGGTTCGGCGATCAACAGAACGGTATGCTGCTACGATGAAAGTCAATGTGTTCGACGACAATGGCGTGAGTCATTTTTCGCTGATCTCCAATATGAGCCAGTACGCTCAGTCTTTCAGTTGTGCCCAATGCCATCGGGTGTTTTATCGCTCCACCGACTTACATCGCCACGAGAAAATCTGTGACAACAGTGTCAAGCGAGTATATCCGGGTGGAGTGTATCATAATGCACCTACTATTTTCCAGGAACTGGCCGATGAGGGTGTGATCATACCGGAGGCGGATCGTTATTTCCCCTTCCGGGCGTGTTACGATTTTGAGGCCCTGTTGGAGCCCATGGACATGTTTTCAGCAAAAACGCAGTGGACGCAGCGCCATATTCCTCTGAGTGTCAGTATTTCCAGCAACGTACCTGGCTATGACGCTGCACCGGTGTGTTTCGTGTCCACGGGGGAATCCCATGAGTTGATCACCCGTATGATGGAGTATTTAGAGGAAGTCAGTGCGGCCAGTACGGAATTGTTGGTGGCCAAGTTCGAGGACGTACTGGCCCAGCTGGACGACCGCATTCCTGTACCCGGTGTAGCGTTCAGCGACAATGAAGAGTCCGAGTCCGAGTCGGAGCCGGAATCCCAGTCGCAGCCTCTGCAGTCGCAGGATGTCCCTTTACCGAAACCGTATGCGGAGAAATTGAAGTTACGGTTCCTACAATACCTAGGCCAGTTACCGGTGCTCGGCTTCAATTCGGGGCGATACGATTTGAACATGGTGAAGGAATTTCTCTACCCTTACTTGGCCCAGTCCGATACCCTCAAGTCCGTCATCAAGAAGATCAATAATCATATGACCCTCACTACCACATCACTGCATTTCCTCGATGTAAGGAACTATTTAGCTCCTAATTGTAGCTATCATCAATGGGTCAAGGCCTATAACTGTGCACAAACCAAAGGTTACTTTCCTTACACCTATATGACGAGCCTGGACCGCTTAGAAGACACCCAGTTGCCACCCCGGGAAGCGTTTTACAATGACCTGAAAGGGGAAGCTCTGCCAGAGGCCACCTACATCGAACTCCAACAAGTGTGGAACTGCCACAGCATGAAGACGTTGCGAGATTTCCTGGTGTGGTATAACAACCTAGATGTGGTTCCCTTTCTCGAAGCGGCCGAGAAAATGGTGCAACTCTTTCGTCCCCAAATGCACGTGGACATATTCAAAGAGTGCTTGAGTTTACCCGGTCTCGCGCTTCGCCATCTTTTTCAAGAGTGTCCTACGTACTTTTCACTCATACAACGAAAAGATGCAGACATGCATGAATGTCTGAAGCAGAACATTGTGGGCGGACCTAGCCTTATTTTTCACCGCTACCATGAGAAGGATGTGACTACTCTTCCCAGTGGGAAACCCTGTGCCAAAATCATTGGATTTGACGCCAATGCCCTCTACCTGTGGTCGCTCGCCCAACCCATGCCCAGCGGCCATTATACGCGTTGGTTGACGGAAGATCGCCATTTCACACCGCAACGGACACCGTACAAACATCTCGCCGACCAGTGGTTGGACTGGGAAGCCTATCGACGGGCGATTTATATACGTCACCAGACCAACGCCACAGAGAAGCGTATAGGAGATCGCCGACTCCCCGTCGATGGGTTTGCCCTTGTACAAGGAACACCGACCGTTTTCCAGTTTTATGGCTGTTACTGGCACGGCCACGAATGTCATTTCAGCGCTGGACGCTTCAATGAGCGACGTGGAAAAACACCGCAAGAATTACGGGCAGAAGTAGTGGCGAACGGAGATTATGTCAAAGAGCGAGGATACCATCTGATTGAAATGTGGGAGTGTGAATTTCACACGATGTGCCAGGCCCTGCCCCATTTACAACGGTTCCTAAAAGAACGTGAGTACCCCTTGAGTCGTCGGCGACTTCTCAGTATGCCACAGATGTTGGACGCCATTCGTTCGGGGCAGCTCTACGGCTTTGTAGAATGTGATTTGCATGTTCCCGACACTCTCAAGCCCCTCTTCGCCCAGTGTCCGCCTATCTTCAAGAACACGCTGGTGGGTCGGGCTGACATTGGAGAGACCATGGGCGCCTATGCGGAGCAACACGAGTGTTTGCCTAAACCTCGCCGCATGTTGATTGGAAGTATGTGGGCCGAGAAAATCTTGCTGGGCACGCCCTTACTGCAGTGGTACATGAACCACGGTTTGGAAATTACTCAAATATATCAAGTGATACAGTACGTACCTGAGGCTTGTTTTGCGGAGAATGCCGACCTCGTGACGAAGGCCCGTCGTCAAGGTGATGAATACCCGAGTCAGGCCATCATCGCTGAATCTTGGAAGCTCACTGGCAATGGTTATTACGGAAAAACGGTAACGAACCAGGATAAGCACGTCAACATGAACATTTGTACTACTACCCAAGCCCGCAAAAGAGTGAATTCTCCTCTGTTTCGGTCCGTGGAGGTCATCGATGACGACACCTATGAAGTCACTTCAGCCAAGAAGACTATCCGGTACAACTTACCCCTGCAGATTGGATGTATGGTCTACCAGGTGGCCAAGCTGAGGATGCTGGAATTCATATACGATTTTATGGGTGTGTATTTTAATCCATCAGACTGGCAACTCATGGAAATGGACACCGACTCGGCCTACATGGCCGTTTCCAACCCGGACTGGGAGTCACTCGTCAAACCAGAGTTACGTGCACAATATGAGGCGGAACGAGACCAGTGGCTACCCCGACGCGATCACTACACCTACGACAAGCGGACACCCGGGCTGTTTAAACTAGAGTGGAGCGGGGATGCTATGATTGCTCTCTCCTCTAAGACCTACTACTGTTACGGAGGAGATGGAGGAGGGGAAAATAAGTTTAGCTGCAAAGGCGTGAGCCGGCGCGATCCCAACATCGACAAAGCCTTGTACTTGAACGTGCTGCAAAGCCAGGCCAGTGCGAGTGGAACTAACCGAGGATTTCGGGTGGTGGACCACCAGATGCGGACGTACATTCAGCAACGAGACGCCTTTACTTTCTTTTATCCCAAACGAAAAGTGTTGGCCGACAGTGTGAGCACCACTTACTTGGACTTGTGAACAATGTCGAACTATAACTGTTGATACACAAATGTAAAAGTCAGGATGGCCGAGTGGTCTAAGGCGCCGGTGTGTAAATGCTGGTCGGCGAAGAGCTGGCGTAGGTTCGAATCCTACTCCTGACAGAACTTTTTTTGTACCTTAACCCCTACTATTTGTACCCTGTATTCTATTTGTATATATAGTCTAATCCTTTCTTGTTGACTTAAATAAAAAGAGAAAGTCAAAACCCATCATTGTGTTTTTTCATCTTTTATTCAACAGAACGTCAGAACAACAACGTCATAACAATAACAATAAACAAGTGGTCTGCGCGCAGTACATTTTTTTAAGTTAACCAGAGAAATGGAGCATGCACATTAAAACGAGAGGCCGTCCAGTCATAGACGAGGACATCACGGTCTTCGGCTTGACAATAATCATCAAACATATGTACAATGGTGGGCATAGAATGTCCTCTACTCCGGTGAGTGAGATAAAACACACAGTACTGGCCGCACACACTACTCAAGGGGCCTTGTAATCTTTGCGTATTCCAACGCCACATTGTAGTAGAGACGTCCATGAATTTCACCAAATCGGCATGTAGGGGTGCAAGTCCGTAGGAATCAAAGTATTCGCCTTGGCCTTGGGTGTCCACGTACACAGCTATCCAATGTTCACCGGGTCGACTCCTCGTGTCTGTATTCAGGATGTAGGCTGCTGGGGTGGTGGAGTGGGTGGGAAACACATTGCGTGGAAACACACCTCGAAAGGGGATCTTCGGATCTCGCTGGAGTATGCTCATCAGCTGCTCTGTATCCATGATGACTCTTAGCTGGCGTAGTCACACAGCACGTTTCTTTGCTCATTCACGCTGATGACGTTATCAAACTCGGCGTAGCAAATCACGTTAATGGTGTTGTCTAGAGGTTTGGCGAAACGCAGTTCCAACCGTAGGTTTCCTTTCTTCAGCAAAGCCAGTTGATGATCGTGTTCCAAGGTGGAGGTGAGGTCAAAGGCGAACAATGTGTACCCATGGCTAAAGTCTTGTCGACTGATGGTATTGCCTTCGTCCTGGTTGTTTTGTCCTGTGGCTGTAAACAGGTTCAGGTAGGTCCGCACATAGTTTCCGCTAGTAAAGTCCGGTTGTAATGGCCGGGCTGGAATTTGATGGCCGGCCACGTGCAGTGCCACAAAGTTGATGTTGAAATGTTCAAATTTGAACGGATTCTCAGCCCAATTTCCATTGAATGCGGTGTTGGTCACACACGCCAGGGTAAGACGTTTAGGCAGATCCCCTAGAAATAAATTTTCTCTGTTGGCCATCATCGTACCTGCTGGCACAGAGAACACCTTGGTGTGTACGCGTCGGATGGGGTACAGGGCTGGTTTTTTCGATAAGGCTTCCATGTGACTCAGCAACACGCCCTGTTGCAAATCTACCGTACGGACAAACAGGGCTGCATCTTCAATGACCATGTTGTAATGGATATCTCCATCCCCAACGGCCATTAAGGCGAACGCGGGTAAGGAACGGATCAACTTGATCTTGATGGATACACCGTTCATCATGTAGCGGTCTTGCAGGAACAGATCGGCGTGCAGTCGTCCCATCATATCGATGGACTTGCTTTCGGCTGCCATTCTTTTGCGTGTGACGAACCCACTATTGGCACCGAGTATGTTGTCATGGTATCCGGGCATATCCCTGAAGTACAGCGCAGCTTGTAAGTGTGATGTTTTGGCATCAGTGCCGTACGACAACAGCGTCTCCATGTAGGCTCGGTACGGGTACGTATTGGTGGACGTACTGATGAGTTTATCGTTCAGACCTATATCCACCTGTTGGAACAAGGAGTGCAGCCAAAGTCTGTCCCGTCTTTGCTCGTTATTTTGGCTTTTACGTACAAGTAGGTGTGGGCTAAATCCAGGTAGGCCGTATCTTTGTTTTCAATGGTAAATTCCACGGGGCCCATCCCCGTCAGGCTAGCCAGGGGTCGATGTTCTACCCAACGTCCTTCGGCTACACTGGTTTGGGTGGGTGGAATAGACCACAAATCCAATTCACTGTTGGTAGACGGACACGACTCGGAGTGAATGAATGCCATTATGCGAAGATGTCTCTCCTACTACTTCTCTTCTTCTTTTTCTTCTGGGGCTTAGTCCTTCTCCTCCTCTGGGGTGTGCGTCGTCGGTGTGTTGGACGTTGAATGAATCTTGGCTGTGTCGGCCTTTGTCTTTTAAGGGCTTTGGCGATCAACACGCCGCCGGCTTCTTTAGCCCGTCGTTTGAAGGCTTGTCGGGGTGCTGTGCCTTCCATCACATCACCGGCCACGAGCAATCCACTGCGTACCGCTTGTTTCCCCACCGCTTTGACACCCCGTGTCACCATGGGTAAAAACGTTTTCACAATGCTGCCCAGTATGTTCCCCAATCCGTGACCTCGTTGCATGCGTGCCCCGCTAAACATGGGCAAGCCTCCTCCCGTTTGTTTCTTGTAGTAGTCGGCATAGCTGGGCGTATGGCACTGGTAAGGCACGTACATTATACGAAGTGAGGAGAGCGGGTTTGTTGGAAAGCAAGTGTCAGCACCACTTTTCCTCGTTCGAATGGGATCGGGCGTCCCGTGTCATCTCTTATATCCACCATGATCGTGTTGATATCGGTATGTCGTACGGGCAGGTACATTATAGGGTTGAAACTATGGGTGGCTTGATCGCCATACGTCTTGCTAATGGGCACCACCCGTAACAGAGGTGTGTTCACATCACCCACAATATGGCTGTCCACGGCGTCCGAGTAGACGTACAGTCCGTACATACCTACTTTCATATCCATCAAATGCGTACCGTTGTCAATGGTGGGACCCTTGTAGAGGCTCTTAGGCAGCCGTAACATATGCTGTAGTGTAGGACTGAGTTTCACAGCCACGTTAGGGCTCAGCATGATATAGCTTTTGTCGTTGTGTACGTTGACATCGAAGAACACGTTTGCCTTGAAGCGAAAGGCTATCAGGTTGCACTATCCGAGACCTCCCGTAGAGCCTTGTACTCCAACAAGCTCATCAGACCCTGTATGAACTTCTGGAGCGTATCGTATTGGCCTTCGGGGAGAGTCAGTCTGTAGATTTTATCTTCGTAGACCACTTCGTACCATATTTCTCGGTCTTGAAGGCTTTAGGCACACTGGTCAACACTTCCTCTTCCAGCTCAGGTGAAGGTAGTAGTGATGGAGATGTCAGTGTGGTGGGCGTGGTGGTAGGTAGTGGTGGTGGTTGTGTACTCATCCCGCCTCTATATTGATCCATAAACGTCTGGTACTGGTTCAGCGTATGATGGTAGAGTTGAATTTTCTCGTGATCGGGGAGTCGACGTTGCAGTATACTATTCATCTCTTCATCCAGAGACTGGAGTTGTTGCACTGTGGCCGGTACAGGATAGGGGGATTGCAAACTCTGTAACAGTCGAGGTTCGACCAGCATCATTTTTTTCGTATGTTCCATGTTAGCGTCCCAAGATGGAGCCTAATAACGGGCCCAGTACAGTAGCGGCTAAGGGAGCCAGGAGTGCGCCGAGAAATCCACCTCGCTGTAACACCTGTTTCTTTTTCTTGACACTGCCCGTCTTCTTGACCAACGTTCGGAGACCCGCCTTGTGCCGTTGCAATTTCCCTTTCTGCAGAGGACTGAGTGGAACATTGCCTTTTAACACATTATGGGCTACTTCACACAAACACCGTCCCAAGTCGGGATCCGCGCCGCGCACCAGGGCCCGGCCCACCTCCGGTGGCGCGCTGCGTAATACGCGAAAAGCCGCCGCGTGCTTGCGTATCCGTGCAGACATGATGAGGAATGATGGCTAGAGTGCGTTGTCTTCTTCTTTTATCTTTTATCCTCTTTCTTTACTCATTTGGGTGTGTACACCGTCTGTATCTCGCCGGGAAAAATGAGGGTACGCAATCGCAGGGTAGAGGGCGTGTCTTGTTTCAAGTCGATGAGTAGATACCCGTGAGCGAGTTGGGTAGCATCTTCAAAGGCTTCTCGTACAAAGGCCGTGTTTTTAGGGTACATCTGTTGAGCCAGGTGGGTAATTTGTGAAGCATCTCTGGGGTTTTTGAATAACACCACATACTGAGCATTCAAACTAATGTTCCTGTGCTCTTTGTTCTTACTGAAGAGATTCTGCACGATGTAGATGATGCTCAACCGACGATGATGGCTGCCTTTGGTAAAGAGACGGGTGATTCGACTGTCCGTTTCCGTCATGAGATCGTCCACCACCACCAAGGTGTCTTGGGGTGTATCCTCAGGAGGTAAGCCTTCCACTAAGGTGAGTCCCGGGACACGGGCCAGTGCCTCGTACGCGGGTTGCCAAGCGCCATAACACCACAGGATGCGAGCTAGAGGCGGTGAAATCAGGGCTGACCCATGTTGGATCAGACGTTGAACGAAGTGTGTTTTTCCCGACCCTGTCGGTCCAGCGATGAGACACGTGAAAGGATGCTGCCATCGAGGGTCCATAGTTTTTTTATTTGGTGATTTGCGCTCGACGGTTAGAAGCCCACCCCAGTTGTCGTGGATACCGCCGGGGATCGTACTCGAATGGGTACCGTTGTCGTGGTAAACGTTGTGATTCACGGGGATCCACTGCAAATATGTTTAGCGGCGTGGTGTTGGTGGTACTAGGTGTGGGTGATGAGGTGGAAGGATCGCCGCTTCTTAGGGATGGCGGAGGATGACGTGCAGTTGGAGTAGTAGTACGGGACGTAGTGGTGGTCGTCGTGGATGGCTGGATGTAGCGGGTAAAGGGTAACGTGGTGGTGGTGATGGCTGGAGTAGACGGTATGGTCGGTGTGGTAGACGTCTGGGTTGATACGTGGCGAACCCTTGACGTCTTGGCTGGCGTAGGCAGCGTCGTGGTCGTGGTCGTGGTGGAAGTGGTGGATGACGGAGAACGCAGGGTGTTCAAACAGGATATCACGGTGGTCAAATCGTAGAACACGCCTGTAAATAACGTACCCAGAACCACTATTACACACACTACAGTACCCACTTGTGATTTTCGAGTTCGTAATAGTAAGGGTAGACGTGTACTATCCATGGTACAATCCTACACTGAAGGCAGGTGGTGATAGGCGTTAGAATTTATAGACGTTTCATGTCACGGCCGGACACCCAGGAATTAAACGAACGAGGCCATCCTTGCCATTTGACGAGATGATAGGGGATGCCCCGTCGATGTTCCGTTTTCAAAATCTTTTCCATCGTGTAGTAGTCTTTCTGTGTTTTCACTATGGGTTGTAATTCTGCCTCGTAAAACGTGCCTTGCAGTCTCTCTCCTTGTAGATCTTCCAGTTGATAGACGTGTGGCTGTCGAGGTTTATGGCGAACGATGACAAAGTGTTCGTCACTCCAGTTGGGCAAGTAACTTTTCTCAAATTGACCTTTCACTTTACTGATCCGTACCATATCCCCACGTTTGTACCGGGGTGCCGTCAATGGTGGACTGGATGAGTACAGCGTAGCACGCACTTGATGTTCGTTGCGTTCTGTCACATCACGGGGAGCTCGCTGGATACTGCGATGATAGGCGCGATTGTAGCCTTGGACCAGTTGAGGTAATACATCGATGTAGCGTCGGGTGTTTTGGGCAGTAAAATACTTGTACATTCGGCCTTTGAAGGTGCGATTGAATCGTTCCACTACCGAAGCTTTCGTCTCGTTGTACGTATGAAAGAAAAATACCTTCTGTTTCTTAAGAAAGGCTTGAAAGGGTCGGTTGAGAAATTCTGTGCCTTCATCTGTTTGTAAATAAAGAGGTTTGCGCCCCGTCTTGAAAATCTGCTGGAAGGCTGCTATGAGATTCTCTCCTGTTTTGGTGCGAATGGGTAGTACCCAGGCATACTTGGATAAAATATCGATACAGGTCAATATGTACCGATGTCCATCATTGTGAGGTGCAAATCGACTCATGTCCACTAAATCCGCCTGCCATTGCGCGTCTATACCGCCGACGATCACCCGGTTACGGCGAAAATGGCGTCTAGCTGCTCGATGTAAACTATAAGTGTCTTGGGTTTTTAACCAGTCTCGAACTTCAGTTCGACTGATGCCTTCAGAATGGGCCGCTCGAGCTAGCGCTCCCACAGCGCTATACGCGGCTGGACTCGTAGGATTGTAATACAAATCGGTTAACACCTTGTTAATCACTGTAGACGCCTTTTTCTCCTTTTTTCGGGACCGCTGCTTCATCACGGACTTTTTCTTCTTTCCCTTCATCGTTCTGGGTCGTCGTCATGTGTGTGGGTCGCTTCATCAGGTGACACTGACACTCTAGCCTCTGTGCATTCTATAGATATAGGACTTTCTCCGGCTGTAGTATCGGATTGTAGTTTTTCATGAGGTTCAGCCAGCGCGTCTTCTATAGCACGAGCCCATGCTAACTGGTCGGGTGATCGGTCGTCCGGTGTAAACAACTGGTCCACAATAGGCACTATTTTCTCCAAGGCTGACCACAGAGTGGGAGTTAGGATGAAACTTCGCGCAGCATCTTGGTAGCGGCCCACCCGTGGGAAGAGGGCGGTACGGTATACATAGATGGCATTGTCCATGTGGATGAGGTGTCCGTCCAATTCACCGCTCAACACCCGTTTAAATTTAGTCCAGCCATCACGCTGTAGTGTCACCGTATTCGATAAAGTCTCAGCGGGCGCCCAGCAAATAGCTCCACTGTCTTCCACCAGGGTCACTTTATCTTGATAAACGTATAATCCCACCTGATAAGGTGTAAGGGGGAGGATAGCTCGTAGTGACATGCTTGCTCTAAATGTCGAACGGAGAATGATACACACTCTGTCTCATCCCTCGTATTTATAGGGTCAGGTACTATTCTGTGAGAGGATGATCCTGTGGAGAGAGTACTTTATCGACCACAGGAACTACTTGTTGCAAAGCCGTCCATAGATCGGGGTCCAGAGTAAATCCCCCTCGCTTGAGACAGATAAGTCGGGCAAAATACGGTCCGCGGAAAATGTAGACGTCGTCACACAGGTGAATACTATCCCCGTCGAGATCACCGCATAACACTCGTTTCAAGGTAGTCCAGCCTTCAGGGGATAAAGAGACACGGGCCGGTTCCGATGTGCACCAACACCGGCTATCATCATCAAACAACTCCACGCGTTGAGGATATAATAATAGCGTACAATCCGCGGTAAGCGTACGGGTAGCGACAGAATTAGCTTCAGGATACAGTAGATCATGGACCTCGGTGATAATAGCTTTCAGCGCTTGCCATAATGCCGGCCAAAGTACAATAGCGGCACCCCCACAATGTTCTAACCGCGGAAAAAAAGAATCATCTCTTCCACTCCGTAGGTAGACACCGACGCCGACATGCATAAAATCCACTTCGGGCTCTTTCCCCTGTAACATGCGTGTCAATAGAGTCCATCCTGGTAAACTTAAACATAATTTCACTTCTATAGGATGTTCCTCGATAAGCTGCAATTCATGATCATACACGATTAGAATCACATCAGACGTCAGTTGAAAGAAAGCGAGCTCCTTTCCGGGCGCTGCCATAATGATGAATGACAAAAATACCGGGCCAGGCAAAATATATATATACCGATTCTTGCTAATTTGAATAAAAAAAATTGTAAATAAAAAAATACGCGTACCTTGTTGTAGAAAATAATTAAAATTGACAATGCAATTTTTGTAGGCGCGCGCTCCAAGATAAAATATACTTCAGAACATTTGCGACGACGCTACATCTGTATGTGTCATTTATGCGTGTAAAAACAATTAAGAGCTCACAGGTAGGAGAGAAGACAACATTGAAAATGGTGTGCAAAACGCTTTTACCGATGTATTGGTTATTAACAGATTACCCGGCCGGCCTCTTTCAAGCCGAATCCATTATCATCATGCATTTCTGTGTATTGGTTTATTAACAGATTACCCGGCCGGCCCTTTTCAAGCCGATATCCGTGTTGGAAACACCGCACGAAAATGATTGCGAACTGCGCAGATTGTGTTTCTTACCGTGAAACGAAGGGTATGTTTTTATAATTTTCTAGAGTTCTCTTTCGATAAACCCGCTGGAATTTTCACCGAGCTAGTATAAGGTTGTAAGTCATAATCTTCATGTATTTTTAACCAGGAAAATCAATTTATTTTCAGTGTAGCGGATTTTCCAGACTACCGGACTTTCACATTAGGCGTATAAAATTCGCTAAAAATCATAAAATAACAACATAGTCGAGCGCTAGGTGGCTAAAATTTTAAATACTATACCATGAATTATCTGAGTTCAATTGGAAATAAAATATATACGGGACTGATATTTTATTGTCAAATCACAGCCTTTTTATAAATTAAAAAGAAACACACGCCGAATTTTCAAGGACTCCAGATAGACACAGAATCCCAACGATTTCACCTACGTCCGCGCGTTGTCTATATATATCGTGCCCGCTGGACTTGGATTATTCGAAAAAAATTTGAATGCCAACAAGAGAGAAATATGAAGCCAGCCAAGATGTCGTCCACAGAGCAAAAGGGAGGAGGAAAAGTACGGAAGTTAAGCAGACGAAAAAAGAGGGCCATGATCCAAGAGATAAAGCAATTTTGGAGTATAGAGTTTGCGGGGTGGCAGGCAATGCTACTTAACAGTGAAGGAAGACACAGCTCCACCGCCAAGAATGTTCGCACCTTATTAAATGCGGCAAGAACCACCATAAACCAGGAGGGGTGGTTCGAGCTTTTACAGAAGACCATGGGTGAAGCCGTGGACCCCACCCCTCCTCCGGCAACAACAGCGCCCCGGGATGATGATGAATTCCCCCTGGAAAACATGATGGGCGAAACGATATTCCTCCAGCCATCGCCACCGGCAACAACAGCGCCCCAGCCCCGGGAGGAGGAGGATGTACCATCACCCTTCCCTCTGGAAGACCTGCCCTCCTCCCTGGAAGACGACGACGAGCCCCTCATCATCTGGGAAGAACCACCACCTACCGTCGCCGCTGCCATCTTCGTCAATGGGCAACCCCTGACCCCAGACGTCGATGAAGATGGTATGCTAAGCCCTTACCGGTATTTCTCCGTGAATCAGAAGATGACTACGGGGGAGTAGACAGGCAAACTCCCCTGGTGAAGAAAACACCATATCAAATTGAACCCAACCGTTCTTTTCAGAACGAACAAATGCTTCGAAAGAGGAAGCTTCTAACTGGCACATCAATTTCAAAGCATACAGCCCCACTCCCTTTTTTTATTTTTTATTAGCAACACCAAAAAACAACAATCCCTGTCCGATATCAAAAAGTTCTTGTGAGGACTGATCTCTCTATTATAAACACAGATTTTTTCTCTCTCCCATTAATTAATAATTCAGTCCGAACGATAACGGACTGACATTTATTTTTTTATTTTGATATATTACAACCCGAATAATAATAACGGGCTGAAATTTATTTTGATAGAGAAGTTATAATAGCCCGAATGATAAGGGGGGCTGACAATTTATAGCACAGGGATATATGTGTGTGGGAATCTAGTGTTAATTTTTGTGCGTTCTTAGAAGTTCCCCTTTCGGAAAAGATGGGTGGTTATAAAAATAACCAGATATGTAATAAGCCATTACATTGTTGACAGGGCTTGTTGTTGTCGCTGTCTTCTATCAGCACAGACGGGGCATGTCAAGGGAAGTAATTCACACACTCGGGGCTTGTTGGCTTCTGCGCACGTCGGAATCTGAGCGTAACGATGAATACAAGTTTCACATAAAGCCTGGTGTCCGCACGGAAAAATAGCATATTTCGCAAATTGGTTAGTGCATTCCACGCAGGATAAATATAAGGCTCTTTGACGTTCTGTGTTGGACTCCAGTGTTGTTGTTGCTATCGACCAAACGTAGTGTATCTCGTCTTGATTTTGACTTATTTTTCTGTCTCTTATTCTCTTTGTTCTGACGTCATTCGGATTTTTTCTCACATGTTGCCGATTTCGAGTGGTTCTCACGTCTTTCCGATTTTTTCTGTAGTCTGCCCTGTTTCTTCTGGAATCTTTCCTCCTCTTTTGGGATACTGTCGTGTTTAAGTCTTCCCTGTTCTCCGCCTGCTCATCTTCGTCTGAGGTGTCTGAGGTGTCTGTTGTCTGGCTTCTGCTTTCTTGTTCTTGTGCCATTTCTCCATCGGCTTTAGCTTGTGGTGTCAACATACTTTGTAACATGCAGTCTATGTTGTCAAAACATTGGTATTCATCTGGAGTAACATCCGGTGTGGCTGCTAGGGCGAAGAAGTTATTCAGCTGCGATGTTTCTGGGGGGTCTTCACAATGGGGTGGTGGAAATAATTCTTTCATTATAGCATCCAACCAGGGTTCGTCATGTACCAAATTAATGACGTCGCCGAGCAGTGGTACATCATCATTTGGGGTGAAGTCTGATTTGTCAATATCCATGATTTCAACCAGGGGTGCCTGCATGACTGAGCACTCAGGATAATTGTGAATGCCTGAAAAAAAACTGCGCGCTATTTTATAATGTAAAAGCGCGGACCGTAGCGACAACACTCTGTCGTCTGCTACACTGACGCTGCGAAAATCTGTGTGTGTGTTTCTTTTACAATTATAAACGGCTGTGATTTTACAATAAATCAGGGCCCGTATACATTTTATTTCCAATTAAACTCAGACAATTCATAGTGTAATATTTAAAAAAATTTACCAGCCTAGCGCTAGACTATGTCGTTATTTTAAAGAATTTTATCCATTTTAAACCCATAAGATTATGGTACGGTAGTGTGAAAAACACCGTACACTGGGAAATAAATCGGTTTTCCTGGCTAAAAATACATCCAGACTACAGCTTACAATCTTATAATATTACCCTGAAAATTCCAGCGGGTTTATCGAAATAAAACTTTGGAAAAAATAAAACACAACATTTTTTTAGCAGATACCATAATCTTGCACTGACTGACACCGGCCGCCATCTTGTACCCAGCACCCACCATCCACAGGCCGCCATCTTGTACGCAGCACCCACCATCCACATGCCGCCATGTTGTACCCAGCACCCACCATCCATATGCCGCCATGTTGTACCCAGCACCCACCATCCACAAGCCGTCTAGACTATAAATAACGTGTAGTCTGTTGTCATTTATTCACAAATTCAATCATGGCTACAAGAAGACGACCACTGTTCACCCACCACCCCCCTAGAGATCCGAGAAATGCTGCTACAGAACTCAGAGAGATGCTTAGCATTGAAGATAATGGTGGAATAACCATAGTTACAAGCTTTCAGCGGGAAATTGAACACGAAGCCATGATCAGACAAAGTACAGGAGAACTGGAACAACTCCGGCGAGATGTAATGGCAGAAGAAGATGGACGGTTGCAAAGACTAAGTCAACAACAAGACGAAGAAATTAGCAGGATGGTGACCATAGAAGAAGAATCCGACGACAACGATGATATAACTGATGGAGAAAACGGACAAGACCTTGCATGGTTAAATAGCGATACACCTGCAACAACAACAACAACGACGTTGCCTGCCGAAACTCCCAGTATAACGACTTCGGCTGAAGACCGTGCATGGTTAAATAGCCATAGACTTGCAACAACGTCGCCTGCCGAAACTCCCAGTATAACGGCTGCAGAAACACCACCACAACGATGCCAACACGAAGCCGAGGTATCCCGCCTCAACGAACGGATTAACGCCATGCAGGAAGCCATGAATGGAATGGAGGCGACAATGAATGGAATGGAGGCGGAAATTTCCAGACAGAACAAAGAGCGCCATAAAGAAGAAAAAAAAACACGATGTAGTGTCTGTACAGATGAGGAGAGCCAGTACGCAGTATTGCCGTGTGGACATCTGTGCATATGTAAAGATTGTTGGGTCACACTGACGTGTGTGGGAGACATGTGCCACTGCCACGAAGCAGGGGAGCAGCATTTAAAAATAAAATGTCCAATCTGCAGGAAGCATGTGGGTGGTGTAAAGAGAATCTACCGCGCATAAGTGTCGTAACACTTTCAAAGGCCCTTTTCAGGGCCACCCCATCTTTCCGGAAGAGGAAACTTCTATCAAAAGCACAAAAAAATTAACACCAGCCCCCATCATCCTCTCCTCAAAGAAAATTTTTTTTTTAAATTTTTTTAATTTTTTTGAAATTATTGAAAAAAATCATACCCTTCGGCCACCGCGCATGCGCAGAATCACCCTAATTCAATCCCACACCCAGTCCATCAGATGCCCCTTCACGTAAGCTTCAATTTGATACCTCACTCGACCCACTACCTCCAAAAAAAAAAATAAAAAAAATAAAAAAATGCGCATGCGCATTTTGCCTTTGGAGCTAGGGGAGCCTAATGGTCAATGGGGTCGGTGAGGTATCAATGTGAGAAAGCATTTCACCTAAGCTTCAATTTGATACCTCACTCGACCCACTACCTCCAAAAAAATTTTTAGCTCCTTCAGGATTTTCATACCCTTTTGGAGCTAGGGGAGCCCTAATGGTGCAATGGGGTCCAGTGAGGTATCAATGGCATTCAACGTAACTTCAATTTGATACCTCACTCGACCCACTACCTCAAAAAAAAAAAAAATGCGCATTATACCTTTTTGGAGCTAGGGGAGCCCCTAATGGTCCAATGGGGTCGAGTGAGGTATCAATGTAAAGCATTCAACGTAAGCTTCAATTTGATACCTCACTCGACCCACTACCTCCAAAAAATTTTTAGCTCCTTCAGGAGGGTATGAAAATAAGGAGCTAAAATTTTTTTGGAGGTAGTGGGTCGAGTGAGGTATCAAATTGAAGCTTAGGTGAAGGAGCATCTGATGGACTGGGTGTGGGTTGAATTAGGGTGATTCTGCGCATGCGCGGTGGCCGAAGGGAATGAAAATGCTGAAGGAGCTAAAAAAATTTTTTTTTTTTTTTTTTGGAGGTAATGGGTCGAGTGAGGTATCAAATTGAAGCTTAGGTGAAGGAGCATCTGATGGACTGGGTGTGGGGTTGAATTAGGGTGATTCTGCGCATGCGCGGTGGCCGAAGGGTATGAAAATAGCCTTTTTGGAGCTAGGAGAGCCCCTAATGGTGCAATGGGGTCGAGTGAGG
>JAVTVY010002048.1:0-33525 GCA_036873755.1 Hanleya hanleyi
TTGTGGAATGGTGGTTTGGGTTAAATTTTATCTTTGGGTTCAACCCTCACGGTTGGCACATCATTCGGCAATGGTTAAATGGTGTTAAATGTAAGTTACGTGGATGCTATATGAGTTTTTGCCGAGGAGAGTGCGAATTGTGAGGGATGATTTAACAAGGGGAGAGAATGACGGAGCAATCCATGTTGGAGACGCAGGGTCAGGGAGTTTGTGGCCACAACTCTGCTTGTGTCTTCTCTATGGAAGCCCCAGTGAGTTATGCACCGGTGTATGTCATCCCGGTTTAAATTTAATGAATCAGGGTCTGAAATAAAAGTCAGACATCGGACAAGCCTTGACCTTGTTTGGTAAAGTGCTCGCTGTGAAGCACTATGTCTGATCAAATTCGGGGATCATTTTGGATATGTTTATTCAGACCCTGGCTAATTGATCATTGGCAATGCGGTAACATTAGCAACGCAGTGCACTTCTGTTCAATGGATTCCGATATTCCTTCTGGTTCTGCAGTTTCATCCACATGTTGAGTTGACGTGTTAGCGGCACCTTGTGCACGGGTGTTTCACATGCGTTGATTCTTCATGTGTGTGTCTCTGTTGATGAATACAGAGGATATTGGTTTCCTGAAGCCTTGAGCTATATGAGTAGTCCCACAATGTATGGAGGACTGACAGGCAGTTACTGTATTAGTCAGACTAAGTTCGTTAGCCAGTCACTCAACTACTGAGAGACTGAGTGCCTTGCAGTTATTGCCTAAGTCAGACTATTCTTGATGGGATATCTGATATAGCCAGTCCCTCTAGTTACAACGAGTGCTGACAGTCTAAAAGTTATTGTCGCTATTGTCGTTAGTCAAAACTTGATAGACTGTCTGATATAGTCAGTCCCTCAATGTAGGAGAGTCTGACAATTACTTCATTAGTCAGTCTGTTTCTTGACAGGCTGTATAGTGTAGCCAGTCTCTCAATTTAAGAGGGGCTGACAGATTATAAAATGTCCGGTGCATTTTGTCAAACTTATTCTCGGACTGTCTGATATAGTTGGTCCCTCAATTTAGGAGAGTCTGGCCATTATTTCAGTAGTCAGTCTGTTTCTTGACAGGCTGTATAGTGTAGCCAGTCTCTCAATTTAAGAGGGGCTGACAGATTATAAATTCAGTGAGCCCTTAATTTATGAGGGGAAGGGGAGGTTGTGGGGAAAGGTAGATTCCAGAGTGAGTCGGACTGGTACCAAAAGTGGGCCAGTTCGCTCTAGCTCTTTTGGGAAATTAGAGGTCTGCTGAAAAGTCGACCTGAGGGTTGGGGTTAGAGATCAGCTTCCATGATCTGGGGTTGGGTATTTTATTGTCGGACTAATTTTACGTAGATTGTTCTTAGGTTATGTCCGGTTTTTAGCCCAGTTCAAAGTAGAGAAAGCTTTAGGTACAGTTCCGTACTTTTATGATATGTTTTTTATCATTGGGAATACTTTGCTGGAGTTTTAGACTCTGTCAATCGCTGGTATGCCCTTCCCCAAAAAGAAAAGGGAGAAGGGTGTAGTGAGAATAGATTTTCTCACTGTCTTGCTTTATTATAGAGTTCTCTCCCCTGGTAGAGGGCGCTGATTGCTCTCTAGCCAATGAGAGTAACTCGCGGGCTTGCAAAAGAAGCCAGAGGAGAAACTGACTTGGGACTGACAAGACGTACAGACTGCTTCTCTTAGGGTTTTAACCGGCAGGTAAGCCTGTCTCCTATACTGGCTGATATCTATGTAGCTGAAATTACTACACCCCCATAGCCAGTATGGGACTATATGGGCCTACCCAGGCCTCGGTGAACTTTTTCCAAAAATTTCACCGTTTCGCTCCGGGACCCCCATCGTGTTTTAAATGACGAGACGTGAAAAACAAATCCAAGCAACCCATATCACAATGAACGTGTGTGAATTTCCCAAGTTAGACCTATACCCCCATAGCCAGTATGGAGCTATATGGGCCTATATACAGACCTACCCGGTACTTTTCCAAAAATTTCACCGCTTCGCTCCGGGACCCTTCCCATTGTAATTTTCTTGACGAGACGAGAAAAACGAGACCCCACAAGCCAGAGTGAAGGCCCCCCAAAAAATTGACCATCCCTTCCCCCATATAGCCCGTATGGCACTATATGAGCCTATATGTAGACCTACCCGGTACTTTTCCAAAAATTTCACCGCTTCGCTCCGGGACCCTTCCCATTGTGATTTTCTTGGCGAGACGAGAAAAACGAGACACCACAAGCTATAGTAAAGCCCCACGAAAAAATTGACCACCCCTCCCCTCCATATAGCCAGTATGAGCCTATATACAGACCTCGGTGATTTTTCTCAAAAATTTCACCGATTCGCTCCGGGACCCCTCCCATTGTGTTTTTCTCGGTGAGACGAGAAAAACGAGACCCCACAACCCATAGTAACACCCACACAAAAATTTGACCACCCCTCCCCCCATATAGCCAGTATGAAGCTATATGACCCTATATTCAGACCTACCCGGTACTTTTCCAAACATTTCACCGCTTCGCTCCTATCATGTTCTAAATGACGAGACGTGAAAAATGTGACCCAACAACCCATAGTAAAATCCACAAAAAAATATGATCCCCACACCATACAGGCAATTTTCGGTATATTGTATAGTGTACAGGTAAAGGCCGTATTCCGCATTTTATTTATTTATTTTTTATTTTCTGTGAAAACACCCGGTTGACTGGATAGGCAGGCCCCGATAAGCCCGGGGACCAATATGACCCCTATGGGATAGGAGTTTTAGGGTAAAGTCCGTGTTCCACTTTTTTCCGGAGAAATATTACATGCACCCAGCCATCTATAGCGGCCTAGAGTCCGTGTTCCGTTTTTTTATTTCCGGGAGATGTTTTTACATGCACACAGAGGTCAAAGGCCGCCAGGGAGGCGCTTCCTATACTATAACATGGAAACAGCGCCCCCTGGCGGATGCAAGAGTTATCTCCCCCGGCAAAAAAGGGGTATAAATACACTTCATATACTACTCTCCTCCCCTCTTTTTTTTAGCTTGAAATGAACACGGAAGATGGCGTATCCCTCGATGCTCGGTCGCCAAATCCACCATCCAATTGCATGCAGCTTTTGACAGTACAGAACAGAGATCGCGACTTAAAAATCAGTTAAAACTTATTTACTACACAGGAGACACGGAGCACATTTGAAAGTGGGGGAGCTGAACTCTACCGGCCATGTTAAATGTTGGACTGGTGCTGTTCTAAGATAGGACTTATAACATTGCGTTCCCTAAAAGTAGGGGTGGGGGGCTGACCCAACCGTGTTATTTACTACTTACAGCTAAATTAATTCGTACCATGCCATATATTATTTAAAGGCATCCTGTAAATACGAATTGTGGCAGGCTTGGCGATTTTATACCATGGTATAAAATAATTACAGGCATCCTATAAATATGAATTATGGCAGGCTTGGCGACTTTATACCATGGTACAAAATAATTATAGGCATCCTATAAATGAATTATGGCAGGCTTGGCGATTTTATACCATGGTACAAAATAATTATAGACATCCTGTAAATAGGAATTATGACAGGCTTGGCATTTTATACCATGGTACAAAATATTTACAGGCATCCTATAATTATTTTATACCATGGTATAAAATGACATGTGGCAGGGATGGCCAACCATACCCGCCCTCAAAATCAATAGGTTTCTCTCTAATGACATCAGTTTGGTGTACCCTATAGACTTAGCCTCACCCCACCCAGATCCCTGTATTCCGGGAGCTTACATCATATTGCTACAATTATTGGGGTTGCACTGAAATCTTGTTCACATTGCAGTGGTCTAATTCCACTCCGCTCAACCTTCTATCTCCTGAACAAGTAATGCAGAAGATTATGGAAAGCCAAATGTCCAAATAATCAGAAACGCACAGTTATCGAATCGAAAACCTAGTTTTTTAACAGATATCTTAAGTTATCAAAGAGAAAACCATGGTTTTTTAATTGAAAACTTAACAGTCGAGAACCCAGGTTATCTACCAGACAATCCCAACTTTCTCTTTCCTTAAACTCGAGTTTCTATTTCAAATAACCGAAAATCACAGTTGTCCGTAGTTATCGAATCGATAACCTGTTCGATAACTTAAGTTTACTACCAGAAAAAAGGTAGTACTGTCAAAATATGTCCTCATTACAGGATAAACTGGCATCCAGGAGGATTTAAGCTACTTGGTATCTGGTTTTACCCCAACATGAATGATACTGTTGAAAGAAATTATAACGATAAAATGACCTCTATTAAGAAAATTTTAGGAAGCTGGTGCAGAAGAAATCTGACCCCTATAGGCAAAATTACAGTTATTAAAACACATGTTCTTCCGCTTTTAGTACACCTATTTTCAGTCCTACCAAACCCTAATACAACTTTTATAGCAAATTTAGAAAAAAAACCTTTTCCAGTTCATATGGAACTGTAAGCAAGACAAAATAAAACGAAAAACAATCATTATGTCCAAAACAGAAGGCGGATTGGCTATGATAAATTTTCAAGCTTTTGCATCATATCTGAAGGTGAAGTGGGTAAAGAGAGTAGTGGAGGACGACGGCATTTTTGGGACATTGGTAAAAAACATATTGCGGCCTGCTGGTCATGATGTTTGGTGTCTAGATTCTGCAAGCATATATGTGGTTCAAAAACAAATAAAAACCCCGTTCTGAACATGGGCAGAATGTGTGGAATATTGCGAAGCAAAAGACTAGAACTACAACATTCTTCTGTTTGACCTTGTTCCGATATCAAAGTGGAATGATATACGCCGCTGGGTGGATGTGGGTGCATCCTATATTACTGATCTCTTAAATGAGGATGGTACACGTTTTTTAAAATTCAATGAATTCCAGACTAAATTTGGAATCAAACCTATCTATTCCATCCTCCATTGTGCAATAATTCACAATATATCGAATGAAAAACGTAGAAATATAAAAAACGGCACTTTTATTAAAAATATTAGGAATCAACGAGAAGTATACAGACGATTAATGAATCAAAAATGCTTAAAATTTATTTACAGTATACTTATTAAAAAGATTGAAATCAAACCGCAACGAAATCAGGAGAAATGGGAAGATGAACTAAATTCAAAAGAATTGCCTTGGACTTCAATATACAGCTGCATTTATAGTACCTCAATGGACACCACCCAACAATATTTTCAATACCAAATCATTCACAGAATACTTGTAACCAATTCTCTTTTAAAATTATGGGGTAAAACCGATACCGATATGTGTACCTTCTGTAACCAAGAAAAAGAAAGTATCCTGCATTTGTTTTATGAATGTATTTATTCGAAAGCAATTTGGAGCAATCTTCATACATGGTCAAATGAAGTAGAAATTCAAATGGAGGAACCGTCCGGATCCCAAGTAATCCTGGGTAATGCAGGTTCTGTTCTTAAAGATCACCTGCTGTTACTCGGTAAACAATTATATATATACAGATGTAGATATTACAATCTGAAGCCTGCTTTCGATGGTTTAAGGGACACTGTGATCAGAACCAGAGATATTGAGAGCTATATCTATACAAAAAATAAGAATCTCTCTCTTCGCTCAGAAGTGGGGTCCCATGGCGTAACCACTAAGCAGTATTAACCTTTTGGTGTCTTATGAATAATTGAATTAATAAATCTTTTTCTTTTATTTTTATCAGTTCGGTGGAGATAGCGTACGGAAAAAAGTTGTTTCTTCCAAAATTGGTTTATTTGTGATTGGGGATGCAGCGGCACGTCCGTGTGTGTTTCTGTGTGTGTGTGTGTGTGTGTTGTCCTGTTCATGTCAGCATGAAAAATGTTCTAGTTAAACTTTTCTATGTATATATATTTGTTTGTCTGGCTCTGGAACAGAAAACCCGTACGAACATGTGTATTGCAAAATCCTAAACCCTCGACCATGTGGGCGTGTAAGTATATGTAAAATCGTGGTCATTGTAAATAAATGCCCAGTGGCCTGTTCCAGGGCTTAACAAACAAACAAAACACATTTAAGTTTACGGCCGAAAACCTAGGTTATCTAGCAGACAACCCCATAGTTTCTCTTTCAATTTTGAGTTTCTCTTTTGTTTTGGACATTCGTGTAGAAAACCTAAATGATCAGTCGATAACCTAGGTTTTCGTATTGATGGATGTCGTGAAGTGAAACTCGACTTTCTAACTTAATGGGTTTTGCGCCCTTTTCCGATTGTTGACCAACCAGAAATGCAGACAGAACCACGTGTCGAAATTAACTATGCGGAATCAAGTTTCTCACACTGGTAAGTGAAATAACATTCACTGCCTGTATTAATCGCTGTTGACCCAGAGACAGCATGTGTGTAACCCAGGTATTTGTCAAAGTAGCTATCTACATATCACTAAATGTGCTTTGATGGTGTGAATTACATTGACCTATCTGATGTCATGTGGTCAGTCAGCTTGACCGGATAGCTGAGTTATATACAACTATGTAGATTATTTCCCCCCAATTCCTTCTGCAGCATATATATAGATATTAAACTGATTAAAGGCCTAGTTCTGAGCACCAATACCCAGCTTTTGATAATGCTTGTATAATAAACTAGGCTGGGTCATACAGGATAGTCTACATTAAATATATAATCTCCGTTATCTGTTTGTTGAATATATGTTGATTGTGTGGTTCTGACCGAAGTTTGTTAGTCGAGTTTCACTTCACGACTACCGCAAATTCGAAAACCTAGGACAAATGTCCAAAATAAAAGAGAAACTCAAGATTGAAAGAGAAAATCGGGGTTGTCTGCAACCTAGGTTTTTGATTCGATAACTTTAGTTATCTATTAGAAAAAAATAGGTTTTCGGTTCGATAACTGAGAGTTTCAGATTATTTGGAAGTAGTAGGTAGACCGCAGATCCAACCCCGTTTTCCAGGGAGGTAACTCTTGGTCCCCCTTTTTTCCGCCAGGGGGCGCTATCCCGTATGACGTCACTTCCGGTGTGAATGGAGCGTGACCTATGACGTCGCTTCCGGTGTGGGTAAATGGGGCGTGACTTTGTGAGGATGATAGGACATGTACAGACCTGTCTGTGTCGTTCACCTCCGTATTTCTTCGGTCAGGTCCGTGTGAGCTTGTACTGATCTGTGGGGTTTTTCCCACCATGTCGTTCACCTCCGTGTCTTTTCGGTAAGGTCCGTGAAGATGTGGCGGAAGGTACCGAGAGATGTGACGGAGGTGTGCGAAGAGACTCGGAGATGACCGAAGAGGCACGGCGAGTTCGTTAAGGTCCGTGAAGATGTACCGGAGGTGACCGAAAACACCCGGAGAATACCGGAGAGTGCCGGAGTTGACCGGAAAGACCCGAATGTGATCACCGGAGAGTGCCGGAGGTGACCGAAAAGACTCGGAGGTGACCGGAGAGTACCGGAGTTGACCGGAAAGGCCCGAATGTGATCACCGGAGAGTGCCGGAGTTGACCGAAAAGACCCGGAGAATACCGAAAAGACACACGGAGAATACCGAAAACACCCGAATGTCACGAAAAAACGTATAAAAGGGGCGATTTTTAGGGAGTTGGTGCATTCATTGCACTGCCAAACGGAGCTATCTCACCTGCCTGCCTGACCAGCCTGCCTGACCAGCCTACCAGCCTGAATCACTCTGACGACAGGAGCTATTGGCCTCACTGTAGCATGAGACGTGGAGAAGATTTTCATTTACCAGTGCAACTTCACCAGCCTATCTCACCATAGCAGCTACTCACCAGCCTGAGCCCACAGTCATGGAGTCATCCCAGCGAGCTAAGCTTCTACAGCACCGTGTTCGCCTCATTGATGAGATGCAGCATGTGGCCGAACTATGTGATCTGCTTATGGTGGAAAACATAATCCTTAAACCCGGTGTCGAAGATATCATGGCGCAGAAGACCACTTCACGACAAAACAGAGCCCTCATCGACGATCTACTGCGCCGTGGCCCCTATGCATTTCTAGCCTTCGTGGAGGCGCTGAAGAAGACGGGAAATGAAGAAATAGCAGATCTACTTCAAGCCCAGGATTCAGAAGATAATATCTTAGTCATGGACATGGACATCGCCGAAGAGCGTACAGCTACCAAACGTACGCACCCAGAGTCCGGTCTACCTGCCAAACCCGGTCCACCACCCAAACGGCCCCGACTAACACCTTTAGAAATACCTCAGCAAGTGCTTCAGCCAGTGCCCCAGCAGTGCCTGAGCGAGCGAAGGAAGAGGTGCTACTTCCTATGTCTGTGCAGGAGATCAATGACATTATCCAGCAGGCCTACCAGGCGGCCCAGACGAACACTTGGGAGCTCTCTCCCTATTTAACTGTGAGTGTCAAAGAAGAGGAAGTGCATTTTAACGCACCGGCCTGGGACGACAAACCACCTAAGCATATCGCCTTGACGTTGGACACCTGGATAAGAGTACAGGCCATTTATTACGCCGTCGATGCGGTCATTGACCACCAGGGGAGCGACGAAGCGAAATTTTATGTGGGTGACGACATCTTTCTCACCTGTTCTACATTCAACAACCTGCTCCTCGTGCATATTCGTAAATGGAAAATGAGGTCAGATACGCAAAAGCGTATTCCTTGTTCTCAGGGCGTCACCCTGAAAATACCTACGTGGCGGAATCTGCAGAGTCTCACAGCTGAAATTCATGAAGTCCTGTCTGACCAGGTGACTCAGTATATTTATAAGAAGTACATCGACACATTCCTGGATCATCTCAGACCCCGCATTCGACACTTGCGTATCCAGCAATGTGCAGGCTGTGGGAACAAGAACGGGCTCTTCAACACGCATACGTGTGTGGGCAATAGTATACCATCAGACGCGCTCATCACTGAGGCACTACAGGACGTGAACGAGGTACAAATTGCCGAGGCATTGGAAGCTGCCTGTCCACCCAGAATTCCACGTGAACAGATTGCCACCTTCATCTACGTGCACCAGGGGCGGAAAGATGATGACGAGTTCAAACAAGTCTTGTTGCATAAATATTGAACATTTCACACAAGTCTTGCTGCATTGAACATTCAGACATTACCGTATTCCTACATTCTATGTTCATTCTACGTTCATTTAAGCGCCTTGATAGCGTATAATTGTATTAAAAAAATTCAACACCAAGAGTCTACTGTGGTGAACACCTTATGTTCATTCTACTGTGTTAATAAAAATATTAGAAATTCAAAATGTGTGTTAGTGTTCATTCTTTGCAAAGATAATTGTATTAAAAAAATTCAACACTAAGAGTCTACTGTGGTGAAGACCTTATGTTTTCATATTGGTGAGGGAGCTGGTGTTTTTTGTGCTTTTAGTTAGAAAGTCCCACCCCTTTCGGGAGTAAATAGGTGGCCCTAAAAAGGGCCTTTGGAAAGAACAGCGTCATCACACTGTTACGGGCGGAAAAAAAAATTCACACCTGACACCCACGCCCGACACACAGGGCATCGTATCTTCAAATGAAGCTCCTCTGTCTCGGCGCACTGGCACGTCCCCCCTATACATGTCAGGGATAGCAAACATACGCCACATAGGCACAGGTGACCGCAAGGGAAAAACCATGATGCAGTTGAATGAATGGTTAGCAGACCAGATACTGCGCGCTTTTTATAGTCTAACCGTAGAGCGCCCGGATGAGCGCGCGGACGTCATCGAAATCTCGCCATTGAAACATTGTGCTTGCTCAGGCCCGCTGAATTCATCGATATTGAAGACCACGAAGAAGGAGAAGAAGAGGCAGCGGATGGAGATGCCACCGCCAATAGTACTCCCCAACGCGAGCGGTTTGAACGAGTCCTACAAGATGTGTTCAAACAACATCAAGAACAAGCCCAAGACCAAGAAGCAACCGGTGAATTCATGGATGGAGTGGACAATAGTCCCTACGTGAGTCCCTACGAACAGATTGCTCAACTCCTACAAGATGAGTTGGAAGAAGACCAAGAAACAGAAAGAGAAAAAAAAGAAGAAGAAAAAGAAGAGATGGCTATTTTACAGCAGCAATATCTTGACTACTACTGTACCGAAATAAGAAGAGACACAACATGGAAAGCGGCACAGTATTTACCCTGTGTCCAATGCAGTAGTCGCTACGCCAAATACGCTATATTTCCATGTGGACACCAAGCGTTATATATTCGCTGTATTCACAGACATGCAGGAAGACCAGAGCCTACGCCCACTTACAAGCCCATAGCGTGTAGACTCGTCGCGCTGAAATGTCCCGTGTGTACCCAGAGGCGAGAAAACCTGTTCCGATCGATGTAAGCCCCTTACATCTTCCTAACGGTCCTCTTCAGGACCCCCAATTATATTCGAAAGAGCAAGCTTCTAATTAAAAGCACAAAAAAAACCACCAACTCCTGCACATGCACACACCTAGGTAACAATAGGTAAAAAAACACTATTAGTATGAATGTACGGTAATAATATACCGAATAGTGCCGGAAAAAGCCGAGTGTAAAAAAAAAATTCGTTGTGAGGTGTGGGAGATTGGTAATCAGAGAGGTGAGGAGATTGAGAACTATCGAATAGTCCCGGAAAAAGCCGAGTGTAAAAAAAAAAATTTGTTGTGACGTGTGGGAGATTGGTAGAGGAGAGGAGATTTTGCATGGGTAGGCTAGGGGTTGGCCCTGAACACTGAAAAGGGTCTTTTGTGTTTGGAAGGCTAGGGGTTGGCCCTGAACACTGAAAAAGGGTCTTATGTGTTTGGAAGGCTAGGGGTTGGCACTGAAAAGGACCGTTGAGGGCAGGGATTTTTTGGGGGTTGGAGATTGGTAATCATAGAATATAGAGGAGAGGAGATTCACCATGTAGGACCTGAATTTAATTGAATGTGCCACGTTAGAAGTTCCCCTTTCGTAAGATTGGGGTGGCCCTGAAAAGGGCCCTTAAGGTCAATTTGTTTACCCTGTTTTATTCAGGGGGAGTTTGCCTGTCTACTCCAAACAGGCGGAAAAGTACCGACCAGGCTGTAAAACGAACCGACCGGGCTGTTGTTGTTGTTCAGCGTCCGGTGCGGATGGAAGATCATCCAGGAATCTCGCTGGCGGTATTCTTCGTATATCTATGAATTCTGGTTCAACTGGCTGGAGCAGTTGTTGTTGTTGTTGGGCATCCAACAGATCGCCCAACGTCTCCAGCCAGTCTTCTCCCGTTAAAGTCGTCGGTGCCTGGGTCATTAGCTGGTGAAGTTCACTCCACGACAACCGTGTGAACTTCACGTTGTCTCTCGCCCATTGCCGCATCTCGGCTAGCCAAAAGGTTTTTATCGCCACCGCTAGTTCCCTCCTCTCTCTTCTTGCTCTCACCATCCTGGCCGAAGCTTTCGTGGTAGACATCTTGGGTCTCCCGCTCATGATTTTCTTGGATGTGTCGATACGTGTTGTCAGCTGGAGAAAAAGGGTTTGTATGAAGCTTTCCCACGCGCGTCACTAGGTTTTATACTGAATATGGAGTAGATTTTCATTGGCTGTTTCAACGGGGCGATCCTCGTTCATTGGTTCTGTCTCCGGCCTCACCATTGGTTGCTATACACGTCGCTGATTACAAGACGTTTATGGATCAATATAGGGGTAGTACACCACCAGCACCACTACCAGCAGCGCCAGCACCCACACCTCCGCCATCATCACCTGAGCTGGAAGAGGAAGTGTTGGCCAGTGTCCCTAAGGCATTCAAGACCAAGGCTCGTTTATTGTTGGACCGGGTGAAACAGAATCCCGATATGGGTTGGAGCGATCAGGGGGAACTGCTTATTCGAAACCGAGTGGTGCCGGGGTCTCATATCACCGATTTGATCAACGATACGGTGCGCTCTCGCAAACACTCTAATCCACCGGGCTGGGAAGCCTTTGCTCAGGGGTTGAAAGACACACACACTCCTCAAGAATTGGTGGGGAATCCTAACCGTTGGGCCTTTATGCAGCGGACGCAGCAATCGCCGAGTAGACGACCACCACCACCACCACCACCACCCTCTTCTTGGGAACCGGAGTCACCCCTCAAAACACCACAACGACGGGCACCTACTTTTTCACCCCTTTTACCACGCCACCCCCTGCAACCACCAAGATCTAAGTCACCGCGACGATCACGACGCCGAGGTCAGCCGCCCAAGGCCTGGGAGCCCTATTAAAGCCAGGTGCAGAAGCAAGAAAGCTCAGTCGTCATGTTTTACCTCACGTTGCCCAGTAACAGTTCGCTCGATGTGTTTCCTGACAACACCTTGGCCAAGTACATGACCCAATTACCGCAACCGTTGCATTTACCTGGACGGTGGGAATGTGGACTGGTGGATATTCAATACCCTTACTCGTGGTACAACGTGCGAGGCGAAGAAGTATGGTACGAGGTGACCTACGAAGGCAAAATAAACCGACTCACTCTCCCCGAAGGCCAATACGATACCCCCAAGGCGTTCATAGAGGGTCTGACCACATTGTTGAATTACAAGTCTCTACGGGTGGTGACGAATAGTTCAAGACCCGTCAAAGCCTATCCCTTCAAGAATCACGTGATCTTCGATGTCAACGCACACAACGGCAAGGCCTGTATCCTGCTCAGCCCCAACGTGGGTGTGGGACTCAGTCCTAAGCTACAGCAAATGTTAGGTCTCCCTTACGACCTCTACGCGGGTCCCACCACCGACAACGGTGACGTTGTGATGGATATGAAAGTAGGTATGTACGGACTCTACGTCTACTCGGACGCAGTGGACAGCCATATTGTGGGCGATGTGAACACACCTCTGTTACGGGTGGTACCCATTAGAAAGAAGTATGGCGATCAAGTCACCCAGAGTTTCAACCACATACTCTACCTGCCCGTACGACATACCGATATCAACACGATCACGGTGGATATAAGAGATGACACGGGACACCCGGTCGCATTCGAACGAGGGAAAGTGGTGCTGACACTTCATTTCCGACAAGCACGTTCTCCTCACTTCGTATAATGTACGTGCCTTACCAGTGCCATACGGCCAGCTATACCGACTACTACAAGAAACAAACGGGAGGTAGCTTGCCCATCTTTAGCGGTGCACGCATGCAACGAGGTCACGGATTGGGTAACATACTGGGCAGCATCGTGAAAACGTTCTTGCCCTTGGTGACACGGTGAGTCAAAGCGGTGGGTAAACAAGCGGTACGCAGTGATGTCTTGGGAGGCACGGCACCCCGACAAGCCTTGAAACGACGGGCCCAAGAAGCAGGCAGCGTCTTGATCGCCAAAGCCCTTAAAAGACAACCACGGGCACAGCGAAGAGTCATTCGACGACCGACACACCGACGACGCACACCCCGGAAGAAGGAGAAGGGTAGGAGAGACATCTTCGCATAATGGCATTCATTCACTCCGAGTCGTGTCCGTCTACCAACAGTGAATTGGATTTGTGGACTATTCCACCCACACAGACCAGTGTCACCGAAGGACGTTGGGTAGAACATCGGCCCCTGGCTAGTCTGACGGGTACGGGACCACTGGAATTTACCATTGAAAACAAAGATACGGCCTACCTGGATTTAGCCCACACGTACTTGTACGTGAAAGCCAAAATAGTGGACAACGACGGGACGCCCATGGCGAACGATGCGGTGGTAGGCCCGGTGAATCTTTGGCTGCACTCCTTGTTCCAACAGGTGGATATCAGTCTGAACGATAAAGTCATCAGTACGTCCACCAATACGTACCCGTACCGAGCCTACATCGAGACGCTGTTGTCGTACGGCGAAGATTCCAAAAAAACACACTTGCAAGCCTCGCTGTGGTACAAGGATACACCCGGAGCCATGGATGCCGTCACCATTGCCAATGGTGGATTCGGCCATCGCAGACAGTTTACAGCCACTATCAAGTCCATCGATATGATGGGACGACTGCACGCCGATCTGTTCCTGCAAGACCGCTACATGATGAACGGTGTATCCATCAAGATCAAGTTGATCCGTTCCGCACCCACTTTCGCCTTGATGGCCGATGGAAATGCTGCCAATTACAAGATCATCATAGAAGATGCAGCCCTGTTTGTCCGTACGGTGGATTTGCAACAGGGTGTGTTGCTGAGTCACGTGGAAGCCTTATCGAAAAAACCAGCCCTGTACCCCATCCGACGCGTACAGACCAAGGTGTTCTCTGTGCCAGCAGGTACGATGATGGCCAATCGTGAAAATTTATTTCTAGGGGATCTCCCTAAACGTCTTACCCTGGCGTGTGTGACCAACACCGCTTTCAATGGACAGTGGAGTGAGAATCCGTTCAACTTTCAACATTTCAACCTCAACTTTTTGGCACTGCACGTGGCCGGCCATCAAATTCCAGCCCGCCCGTTACAACCGGATTTTGGTAACCATCACTATGTGCGGAGCTACCTGAACCTGTTTACAGCCACAGGACAAAACAATCAGGACGAAGGAAATACCATCACTCGACGAGACTTTAGCCGTGGGTACACTTTGTTCGCCTTCGACCTCACCCCAACCTTGGAAAACGATCATCAACTGGCCTTGCTCAAGAAAGGAAACTTACGGTTGGAACTGCGTTTCTCGGTAGCTCTAATGCATACCATTAACGTGATTTGCTACGCCGAGTTTGATAACGTCATCACCGTGGATCAGCAAAGAAACGTCCTGTGTGACTACGCCAGCTAGAGTCATGGATACAGAGCAGCTGATGGGCATACTCCAGCGAGATCCTCGGGTACCCTTTCGAGGTGTGTTTCCACGCAATGTGTTTCCCACCACCCCCACCACCCCGGCAGCCTACATCCTGAATACAGACCCTGGTACTCGACCCGGTGAACATTGGGTGGCTGTGTACGTGGACACCCTGGGCCAAGGCGAATACTTTGATTCCTACGGACTTGCACCCCTGCATTCTGATTTGGTGAAGTTCATGGACGTATCTACTACAGTGTGGCGTTGGAATACTAAAAGATTACAAGGACCCTTGAGTAGTGTATGCGGACAGTACTGTGTGTTTTATCTCACTCACCGGAGTAGAGGACATTCTATGCAAACGATCATACAATTGTTTGATGATTATTCTCAAGCCGAAGACCGTGATGTACTCGTATATGACTGGACTGCCTCTCGTTTTAATGTGCATGCCCCATTTCTCTGGTTGACTTAATTGATGCAATGTGTTCTCATTGTTTTTGTTATGACGTTGTTGTTCTGACGTTCATTGATGTTGAATAAAAAAGATTCATGAAAAAACACAAATGATGTGTTTGACTTTTTTTTATTCAAGTGAACAAGAATGGTTAGACTATGTACAAAAGAATACAGGTGGTGTGTAAAACTGTCAGGAGTAGGATTCGAACCTACGTTCTGCATTTCGCAGACCAGCACTGTTAACTGGCGCCTTAGACCACTCTGCCATCCTGACTTTACAGTTTTTAACTCATGTATCAAAAGTCATAGTTCGAAATTTTCACAAGTCCAGGTAAGTGGTACTGATGCCATCGGGAAGGACTTTGCGCTTGGGGTAAAAGAAAGTAAAGGCGTCTCGTTGCTGGATGTACGTCCGCATCTGGTGGTCCATCACCCGAAATCCTCTGTTAGTCCCACTCGCACTGGCCTGGCTTTGCAGTACGTTCAGGTACAAGGCTTTGTCGATGTTGGGATCGCGCCGGTTCACCCCTTTGCAGCTAAACTTATTTTGGTCTCCACCGTAACAGTAATACGTCTTCGAGGAGAGAGCAATCATGGCATCCCCACTCCACTCCAACTTGAAGAGGCCCGGCGTCCGCTTGTCGTACTGGTAATGGTCACGTCGAGGTAGCCACTGGTCCCGTTCCGCTTCATACTGTGCACGTAACTCGGGTTTGACCAGGGACTCCCAATCCGCATTAGACACGGCCATGTAAGCAGAGTCTGTATCCATCTCCATGAGTTGCCAGTCTGATGGATTAAAATACACACCCATGAAATCATACAGAAACTGGAGCATCAGCTTGGCCACCTGGTATACCACACATCCAATCTGGAGGGGCAGGTTGTAACGGATAGTCTTTTTGGCTAAAGTGATTTCATACGTGTCGTCATCGATGACCTCCACGGACCGAAACAGAGGAGAATTGACTTTTTTGCGGGCTTGTTGGGTAGTACAGATGTTCACGTTCACGTGCTTATCCTGGTTCGTGACCGTTTTGCCATAATAGCCATTGCCCGTCAATTTCCACGATTCACCGATGATGGCCTTACTCGGATCTTGATCACCTTGACGACGGGCAGACGTCACGATGTCGGCATTCCCCGCAAAACAGGCGCTGGGTACGTACTGTATCACTTGGTATACGCGCGTGACTTCCAGACCGTGGCTGATGTACCACTGTAGCAGAGGAGTGCCCAGCAAGATTTTCTCTGCCCACATACTGCCAATCAACATCCGTCGAGGTCGAGGCAAACACTCGTGTTGCTCAGCATAGGCCCCCATGGTGTCTCCAATGTCATCCCGACCCACCAGTGTGTTCTTAAAGATGGGAGGGCACTGGGCGAAGAGTGGCTTGAGAGTGTCGGGAACATGCAGATCACATTCGACAAAGCCGTAGAGGTCTCCGGAACGAATGGCGTCGAACATCTGTGGCAGACTCAGGAGTCGCCGACGACTGAGCGGAAAGTCGCGCTCTTTTAGGAAACGGCTTAAATGTGGGAGGGCCTGGCACATGGTGTGAAATTCACACTCCCACATTTCGATGAGATGGTATCCTCTCTCTTTGACGTAATCCCCGTTCTCCTGCACTTCTTCCCGTAATTCTTCCGGTGTTTTTCCACGTCGTTGGTTGAAGCGTCCAGCGCTGAAACGGCATTCGTGGCCGTGCCAATAGCAGCCATAAAATTGAAATACAGTCGGTGTTCTACCCACAAGGGCAAACCCATCGACGGGAAGTCGACGATCTCCTATGCGCTTCTCTGTGGCGTTGGTCTGATGGCGTATATAAATTCCCCGTCGATAGGCTTCCCAATCCAACCACTGGTCAGCCAGATGCTTGTAGGGGGTGCGTTGCGGTGTGAAATGCTGGCCTTCCGCCAACCAGCGTGTATAATGCGTGGGGAGAGTAGTGACGTCCTTCTCGTGATAACGGTGAAAAATAAGGCTAGGTCCGCCGACGATGTTCTGCTTTAGACAATCATGCATGTCCGCATCTTTTTGCTGTATCAGCGAGAAGTACGTGGAACACTCTTGAAAAAGATGGCCAAGCGCCAGACCCGGTAAACTCAAGCACTCCTTGAAGATGTCGACGTGCATCTCACGACGAAAGAGTTAAACCATTTTCTCGGCCGCTTCGAGGAAAGGAACCACATCTAAGTTATTATACCATATCAGGAAATCTCGCAAGGGCTGCATGTGTTGGTCGTTCCATACCTGCTGTAGTTCCCGGTACGTGTCTTCCGGACATTCCACTTGCTTCAGATCGTCAAAGAACGCGTCCCGGGGTGGCAACTGTGTTTCCTCCAAGCGGTCGAGCGTCGATATATACGTGTAAGGGAACCTCCCTTTGGTTTGTGCACAGTCATACGCCTTCACCCACTGAGCATAGCTATAATTGAGAGCTAAGTAGTTCCGTACATCCAGGAAATGGAGTGATGTGGTAATGAGGGCCATATGATTATTAATCTTCTTGATGACGGACTTGATGGTATTAGCCTGGGCCAAGTAAGGGTAGAGAAATTCCTTCACCATGTTCAAGTCGTATCGCCCCGAGTTGAAACCGAGCACCGGTAACTGGCCTAGGTATTGTAGGAAGCGAGCTTTCAATTTCTCCGCATACGGTTTAGGTAAAGGTACATCCTGCGACTGCACGGGTTCCGGCTCCGACTCTGACTCGGACTCTGACTCTTCATTGTCACTAAACGATACACCGGGTATAGGAATCCGATCGTCCAGTTGGTCCAGTACGTCCTGGAACTTGGACACCAACAATTCCGTACTGGCCGCACTGACTTCCTCTAAATAATCCATCATGCGGGTGATCAACTCATGGGAATCCCCGGTGGACACGAAACAGACCGGTGCCGCGTCATAGCCAGGTACGTTGCTGGAAATGCTCACACTGAGGGGAATATGGCGCTGCGTCCACTGCGTTTTCGCTGAGAAGATGTCCATGGGCTCCAACAGGGCCTCAAAATCGTAACACGCCCGGTAGGAAAAATAACGGTCCTCTTCCGGTATGATGAGACCTTCATCGGCCAGTTCCTGGAAAATAGTAGGCGTATTATGATACACACCGCCAGGAAATTTTCGCTTCACACTGTTGTCACAAATCTTCTCGTGGGAGTATAGATCGTTGGAACGGTGAAACACCCGATGGCATTGGGCACAACTGTAGGACTGGGCGTACAGGCTCATATCGTGGATCAGCGAAAAATGACTCACCCCATTGTCGTCGAAGACATTGACTTTCATCGTAGAAGCATACCGTTCTGTTGAACGATGAACCAATTCAGCCACAAATGTATCCTCGCATCGTAATCGGTATACAAAGATATTGATGTTGAACAGAGTTTCCACGACATCCAAATACTTAAAGGGGACTCCACGGAACTGCCGCTCATCCAAGTCTTGCTCCTGTAAATACTGTCTCCAATAGCCATTGGCCACTTTCTCACAACACTGGGGATTACACTCGTCCAGATGCACGGCCAAACACCGAAACAGACATTTCCGGTCTTTGTAGGGGCCATGTTTGCCCATGGTTAACGCATACAGTCCGTTTCGATGAAGCAGCCAAGGTGGCAGTATAACAGGAGCACCGATAGGATGATCTCTCATTTTGGTGACGAAAAATGTGACGTTGGTCACCATTTCCACAAGCCATTTGGTATTGGGGCGTTGCAACCGGGCCCATTCCAATGGGTCCAACGTAGTCAATTGGTCGATGAGTGGCTCCAGAGAAATTGCATCCGTCACCGTGAACGGCTGGTCAAACACATAGGTATTATTGCTGGGATAAAAATACCGCAACTGGTCCGTCTCCTTGTGCCGTAAGATGTAACCGAATGTCATATTCAACTTGAACGCTGTCACCTGATCTGTGAAAATGTTCTCGACATAGGTAGACAGATACGTGAGGTCCTGCAGTCGAAAGTTATACAAGTCCAATAGACGACGGTCACGGTGAAAACAATGGCGTATGGTAGGCCAGTGACGTCGATAAATCTCACTCACACGCTCGTCTTCAGGCAAGACTTCAGCCGGAGGTGCTGCTGGGTCCCCTGGAAAATCTTCTCCACGTCTCATGCTGCAGTGAGGCCAATAGCTCCTGTCGTCAGGCTGGTAGGCTGGTCAGGCAGGCTGGTCAGGCAGGCAGGTGAGATAGCTCCGTTTGGCAGTCCAATGAATGCACCAACTCCCTAAAAATCGCCCCTTTTATACGTTTTTTCGTGACATTCGGGTGTTTTCGGTATTCTCCGTGTGTCTTTTCGGTATTCTCCGGGTCTTTTCGGTCAACTCCGGCACTCTCCGGTGATCACATTCGGGCCTTTCCGGTCAACTCCGGTACTCTCCGGTCACCTCCGGGTCTTTTCGGTCACCTCCGGCACTCTCCGGTGATCACATTCGGGTCTTTCCGGTCAACTCCGGCACTCTCCGGTATTCTCCGGGTGTTTTCGGTCACCTCCGGTACATCTTCACGGACCTTAACGAACTCGCCGTGCCTCTTCGGTCATCTCCGGGTCTCTTCGCACACCTCCGTCACATCTCTCGGTACCTTCCGCCACATCTTCACGGACCTTACCGAAAAGACACGGAGGTGAACGACATGGTGGGAAAAACCCCACAGATCAGTACAAGCTCACACGGACCATTCTCATGGCATCAGATTGTATATCTCCTATTGTCGTATATACCCTCTGATGTCAAAGTGGGCTAATTGCGGCGCGCAGCTTTTCTGCGCATGGCTCTCGCCCAATCAACAGCCTCCGTTACTAAATGAAGCGAACTTGTTGAGATTACGGAATGGGGCCGAAGATTTCCGAAAAACTTAGCGTAACTTCGGCGAGTCAATCAACATAGGCGTTGTATATCGACGAGAACGAGCAGAGGCAAATCTTTGAGGGGCGTTCTGTTTAAAAAACCGGACTGGTATTTGTGAGCTGTCAGTTAACTTCCATCATGAACGAGCAAGTAAATGTACTTCGAGCCCTGGGATTTACTGCCACATATCTTGGACCTGGCGGTTGCGACAGAAAAACTACAGGAGGGACCTTATTCATTTGTATTTTCAAGCCTCGAATTACTGTTAAATCAAGAAGAGAAACGCGATTTGCTAATTATCAGGTCGCTGTTTGATCAAATATAACGACAGAATTGACCTACCAGTACCCTTTATGATCTGTGCAAATACGCACAAAGGGTGACCTATAACTTTTCAGGTCTATAAAAACTTGGCATTAAAACACTAACAGTATGAGATAATACACAAGTGTTTGAGGCGCATACAATACATGCCTCCTGTCTCCCCCGACGAGAGTACACAGGGCTCGAAACACTTCGTGCTAATACACACACGTGTACCATGAATATATACATACATGGCGGTGTCGGGATTGTACATGTACCATTCTATCCTTTATAAATATGGATTGAAGTTGACTTTAATATGCTGATACGCAAAAAGTCTGAGCTTCACCAGTATGATTGTAGGTGCGGCTTTCTGGAGTTAGTTTTATACTATAATACTGAAAATTGTGATAATACTGGTATTGTCATTTTTTTATTCAAAGCCAATTTATTTGATAAACATTTTTTAGTTTGAACAAATTTAAATAAGTTAGTTTGATAAAAAAATTGCCATTTGAAAAAACCCCTGAATCAATTATTAAATTAAATCACAATTGCACAGTTGCTGAAATGAAATCCGTTATTTTCAGACAATCTCTTAATATTATTTATAGTTATAACCCGGGAAACACATTTAACTGCAGATATCTTATTATTTAATATTTAGTACTGTGAGGAAATTAGGCCAATGATGTATTCCGATGCATATTTCTCGTCCACCTGCTTCACTGGTTGTTTTTATTACTTGTTGCACATAAGTACATAATAATATATACCTCGCTGAAGTTCAGATGAGTAATTTTGGTTGAGTAATTTTTCAATATTATATTTTGCGTTGACGGTGATTTGTGTTGTGTTACCCTCCTTCGCTGAGTTCAAGACCGGCGACATGAAACACAGATATCATTCGTTACACTTGGCCATAGTATAAATTTCTGAAAGACGCGCGCTTGTTGATTGTCTGGTCACTACCACATGCTTGATCCATTTTCCAGGGTCATTATCAATTAATGCTTACAATAGTTCTCAGCGTGAATTGGAATGTCAGCCTGTCAAATGTTGTTTACAATATGACCGCCCGTCTCCACGCGGTGATCAGCTATGATGACGTACATGTAGTCAGCCGGAAAATATAACACGTTCTCTCATTGGCTCAGCGGAAAAGACGCAATGCGGCTGCGCGCCAGGCATTTGTATAGGGGTGAAGTCAGAGTCTTGTTTACCGACGGTTTGGAGGTTACAAACTCTGACGTTGGGAGAATGACACGGACCTGACCGAAGAAATACGGAGGTGAACGACATTGTGGGGAAAAACCCCAGCACATATTCCTCTCACCGAAAAGATACGGAGATGAACGACACAGACAGGTCTGTACATGTCCTATCATCCTCACAAAGTCACGCCCCATTTACCCACACCGGAAGTGACGTCATAGGTCACGCTCCATTCACACCGGAAGTGACGTCATACGGGATAGCGCCCCCTGGCGGAAAAAAGGGGACCAAGAGTTACCTCCCTGGAAAACGGGGTTGGATCTGCGGTCTACCTACTACTTTTGGACATTTGGCCTTCCATAGGAGCTTGCATCAAACTACAATAATTAAACATTCACTCCCTGGGAGTTTGTCGCCACAAATGTTAACATATGAAGGGGGGGGGGGACGGGCGATTTGGCTTAATGTCACTCTCAAAGTTGTTTCTCATATGGTGACAGTCAGCTATGGTTGGTGGAGGAAGCCACTACCCATCGGCATGGACAGAACTCGCTATTATAAGACCTTGTCTGATGACCGGCATATACAATGGATTTATACGATCCCGATTCATGACCAGATGCATATTTAGCATAAATTCAGTTAACCCTGTTCTCATCCTTCAGGTTATCAACAGAGGGATGAATGACCATGCCATAAGAATTTGTGAACAATGCATGGCTGGCAAAAGGCAGGCCCTAATATAAGGTAAGTTCCCTAAGTATTCGTGACCGGAAGTGAATATCGCAGTCGTGAAAAACTGACTACTTCCGAATAGTTTGTGCAGGTCAGTTCAGAAAAACGGACGTTTTCCTAAATTAGAGTCCCCATATTAAATGCTTATACCGTTCCGTTCGACAATGAAAGGTCACAATACGTCGACTGTGAGGTTTCTTTAATTTTGTGACATTTACCCCAGAGAGCACTCTAAATGATGTAAGATCGACAACCACGAGACATTCACTATACTTTGTGTGTAAAATGAAGTCTAATATACTTCGGCGATTAGTTTCATCGGACGCCCGGTCAATTTAAAATAACAAATTCGCGTATATCATTGTATTAGTACATACGGGACAAGGGCATATTCTGTCACTTAGACATTCTGATATTTTCTTTATTTTCTCTTCAGGACATGCTTGAAACCTGGCGAAAAATGCCGGTTTTCGAATTTACTTAGGGTCGCAAATACTTAGGGAACTTACCGTAGCTCATTTCAGCTAGTGTCCGATATTTAGATACTGTCGTTGGCATGCAGTGCGTGCCCTAGCTCGCCACTCGATCAGCTCATTCACCGCACACAACTTTGCCTGCCCTTCCTGGCTCTTACCAACCCCTGCCCTTTAATTCTGGATTAGGCCCTAAAAGGACCATTTTTTTCAGTGGGTCTGTACAGACAAATACATTGTATGATTTATATGAACAATATCTTTACATAGATTTCTTTGGATATGAAATGCTGATTCTATTAAAGATGAGCTTGCATGTAAAATGTGTTCTATTCATTGTGTTGAATGAATATAAAGATACTCTCCAAATCCGTGTGTATGGTAATTCCCCTAATAATTCGATCTCCCTATTAAAATTCAATCACCCACAACTTTGTGGACAAAGTTTCCATACGCATGGACTATATTCATGTGAAGTACAAACTAAAATCAATAACATAAACTCGCTAGCTGTGAAAACTCTGGGTTATTGATGAACAGATTTTCGGAGATATTTTGTTAAGGAACAATTAATTCTATTACAATGAAAGAAAAGGGTTTGTATGGGCGGAGTAATCTCTACACTGAGAGCATGTCAATGATAATTTCAATTGCGGGGAGTGCTTGTAGGCTAGACGATAGTCATTCAGCTGACATGCGCTGTTCGGAGTTTGAAATCATGAAGATTATTATTAGGCCAAAATGGAAATTATTATAATATGAAGACGTCACTTTATAGAGGACTTGCTTACAAAAAAAATATACTCGGAAATAGAAATGAAATGTGTAGAACTTTTGTTACAATTTACAACAAACATCGGGAATCGAGACTGCGTAACTTTGAAAAAGAAACATATCCCACTAAATTTGTTGATCAACATCTCAAACATATAGCTTTCTCGGTGTGCAGCAAGGTGTATAAAGTCTAACCCAGAAACTCTGGCTGTGATAGGCGAATATAGGTAAGGGGGCGTGGCATTCCTATCACAGCCCAGATCGAGGGTGGGTTAAATTCTCGCGATAAAAATTTATGTCGCGAAAAGCGGATTTTCGCTGACGAAAATAACGAAACAGGAGAGAAAAAATATGCCAGTTTGATACAGTTTGACCGACCTGAGCTTGTTTGTCCATGTACCATCTATCACGACTGTTTTGATGCTGACAAAATATGATCAAATGTGTGAGAAAAAACCTCCATTGATTTGAACGTTTTCGCGCCTTTCTGACATCTTGTAAGGATATGACCTTCGGTATTTTTATCTCGTGACCTTTCTTATCACGTGAATAAACACCCGTCGCTATTGGTTTATAACCGTTCTTGATGACGTGATCCAAAAGGTCAACCCCATTCTGCGCATGTCCCTGTAAACTATGGAGAAAGAAACACAACGGTTTTGTTGACAAAATCCGTGTTTGATGGCAGATTCCATCTAATTAAAGGAGTCATTTGGTGGTTGTCATAGTGCTGGAGATGCCAAATCATATTATTTATTCGATAAAATGCTTTTTGTGCCTCTGTCTCAATTCCACACGCCGTGTGCAGTTAAAGATCTCGAGCGACTGACGTCTTATTTATTTTTTTCCTTTTCGTTCTGTATAAGTGATTCGGGCTAAGGGGTCAGCAACAACAACCAAAAAAAAAATAGACTTCTTAGCCGAAGTTTTCGGGCTAAATAAAGTCCTGTGATCATTTGTTGCGAAGTTACTCTTCCAGTTAACTTTACGTTAATTTGTCAAATTTTACAGTGGCTACAAGTAAGAAAAGGCTGAGAACAGCGATTTGTCCTGACAAAAGTCATACCATACAGATAAAAAACTAAGTCATGAAATTTACTAACATTTTATCTTCCTTCCCAGGCCAATACCGACACGGGAAGTCAAAAATTGAGAAGCACTGCCACAAGGGGCAGTACCTCCAAGTCGTTTTCCAATGGATTTGTATAATGCATTTGTGTTAAAGTTGCATCACCAGAACCATACCAAAGTTTAATTGTTTAATTTTCATATACCTTCATTTGGGTACATCATTAACTTCTTGAAATAAAATAGGCTAATGCTACAGATCAAATTTGGAGGTATGTGTTAAATTGTATTGATTGGTTCTCACAAAATCTAAATTATGGTATAATGTTCTTGTTTTTAACCAGTTTACTCTCTGTAATTAGTTCATACAAGTTTAACCTGATAAAAGGGACATAACTCTGCATATCATATCGTACTGGCCTTCAAGTCCAAATTTCTGTTCACAAGAGATACACGTACTTAATGAGCCCGGACATGTATTATCCCTGAGAGAATTGTACTATACCTGTAAACACTGGAGCAAGTTGGAGAAAACTCCAACAAGTGAGTTAAACAAGCAGCCAGAGGATGCTAGGTCCCCCGCCAAAATGGCAGCAATATTTATAAGCGCTGTCGGTTTCAGAAGATATTCATGAGGATGGCAACAGCTACTTCACAGGCGTAAGAAGCAGAGGGATCTTTCCACCTTCCCAGGTTTTCAGATCAACTCCGAATGGCTGACTGAATGTTGATTGCTACTGTAATATATTTTCTTTACCATGTAGCATGAAAATTATGTAACCGAAATGCAATGCCAAGAGACAACTCATGGCATATTATCTGCAAACTAAATTTGACAAGAATATGAAGGCATCCTCAACCTATTGCCCAGAAACCAAATTTAGACTTTGCCACAAGGAGTCACCACCTGTAGGTGCAAGCAGGCAAAACACAATCCCAAATGACATCTCATGTCATGGTATCGGCATATGAACTTTGAGACTCTGAAGAGGGGTCCTCAAGTTATTGCCGGTACTAGATGCCCACCGGTGTTCATGTTATTTGGGGCGGGTCACATATGAATACAAAATTTGAGAATAATCTGATGAGCAGTTGTACAAATGTGGGTGGTGGGACCAAGATGTGGGTGGTGGACAATGTGGGTGGTGGGTCATTGGGTGCATGTGGGTCATTGGGTACATGTGGGTGGTGGGTACAAATGTGGGTGGTGGGACCAAGATGTGGGTGGTGGGTACAAATGTGAGTGGTGGGTACCAATGTGGGTGGTGGGATGCGGTACGTTGTGGGATGTGGGTGGTGGGTCATTGGGTGCATGTGGGTCATTGGGTACATGTGGGTGGTGGGTACAAATGTGGGTGGTGGGACCAAGATGTGGGTGGTGGGTACAAATGTGGGTCATTGGGTACATGTGGGTGGTGGGACCAAGATGTGGGTGGTGGGACCAAGATGTGGGTGGTGGGACCAAGATGTGGGTGGTGGGTGCATGTGGGTGGTGGGTACAAATGTGGGTCATTGGGTACATGTGGGTGGTGGGACCAAGTAGAAAAACGTATAAAAGGAGTCCATTTTTAGGGTAGGGGTGTATTCAATCTGACTTACCTGACCTGTCTGCCTGCCTGCCTGCCTGCTTGCCTATCCGCTTGTATGAGACGAAAAGCATGAGACGTGGAGAAGATTTTCCCTTTGACCCAGCAGTACCTCCGGTTGAAGTCTTGCCTGGGTTTTTTCCATCACGGTTGTGCGCAGGTGTATGACGTCACTTCCGGTCTGCGTGAATCGGGCGTGACCTGGGACTATGGGATGCATGTACTCACTTGGTTCTGGGTATTTGTCATCACGGGGAGGTCACGTGATCAGTTCAAGGTCATATCCATTTTTTTCCATCACGGTTGTGCGCAGGTGTATGACGTCACTCCCGGTCTGCGTGAATCGGGCGTGACCTGGGACTATGTGATGCATGTACTCACTTGGTTCTGGGTGTTTGTCATCACGGGGAGGTCACGTGATCAGTTCAAGGTCATATCCATTTTTTATCGATATGTCAACCCCACACCCAGTCCATTAGATGACCCTTCACCTAAGCTTCAATTTGATACCTCACTCGACCCCATTGGTCCATCAGGGGCTCTCCTAGCTCCAAAAAGGCTATTTTCATATCCTTTTGACCGCCGCGCATGCGCAGAATCACCCTAATTCAACCCCACACCCAGCCCATCAAATGCCCCTTCACGTAAGCTTCACTTTGATACCTTACTCGAGCCCATTGGTCCATTAGGGGCTATCCTAGCTCCAAAAAGGCTATTTTCACACCCTTCGGCCGCCGCGCATGCGCAGAAGGCCGATATGTCAACCCCACACCCAGCCCATTAGATGCTCCTTCACCTAACCTTCAATTTGATACCTCACTCGACCCCATTGGTCCATTTTAAAAAAAAAAAATTTTGTTTATCCCCTAGCTCCAAAACGTCTATTTCCATACCTTTCGGCCACCGCGCATGCGCAGAATGCCGATAGTTCAATCCCACACCCAGCCCATTACATGCCCCTTCACCTAAGCTTCAATTTGATACCTCACTCGACCCCATGGGTCCATTTTTAAAGAAAAAATTGGGGCTATTCCATCAACCTTGCTTAACCACCTTGTCCCCCCCCTCCAATTTCCCCTTTTCACCCCTTTTTTTCACTAATTTCAATTTTTAATTGTTAAAAAAACATAGAAAATGAAAAAGATTTTTTTTGGCTCCATGAATCTTGTTTTCCTTTTGTATTAAATTATTAAAAAAATTTTTTTGGCTATTCCATTTCCCTCCCCCCCTCCCCTTGTCCCGTTCTTCTGTACTGCGTATTAACGGGGTTTCGTCTTCTTCAATTCCCCTCTGAAAGCTAGTAACTATGGTGATGCCTCCATTTTCTTCAACGCTAACTATCTCTCTGTGTTGTTCTGTAGCAGTAGCAGCATTTCTCGGATCTCTAGCGGCACGGTGGGTGAACAGGGGTCGTCTTCGTAAACTCATGATTTGTATTTGTGAATAAATGTCAATATACACGTTATTTATAGTCTAGACGGCTTGTGGGTGGTGGGTACAAAATGTGGGTGGTGGGTACAAATGTGGGTGGTGGGTGCGTTGTGGGTGGTGGGTACAAATGTGGGTGGTGGGTACAAAATGTGGGTGGTGGGTACAACATGTGGGTGGTGGGTACCAATGTGGGTGGTGGGTACCAATGTGGGTGGTGGGTACAAAATGTGGGTGGTGGGTACAACATGGCTGCCGGTGTCAGTCAGTGCAATATGGTGGTATCTGCTAAAAAATTTTTTTCCATGCACACTGTATAGTGTTGTGTTACCATTGCCCAAAGATAAAAAATTTCCTAGTTTTATTTCGAATCATCAGATTTTAGTGCATAATATTGCTGAAATAATGCCAACAGAAAACTCAGAGTCAATTTAAATATTTATTTGTATTGAGAAAATTATAAGAATTTCGAAGAGAAAAGAGCCGAGATAATGTCTGTCTGTCCTGGAAATCAGCTGATCAGCAATAAATCGACATCTCCGTGACCTTCAACGAGATTTTGACATTAGGTTTTACCCGCTTTTATCACAAATCATTATAAAGAAATTGTCACACCCGGTGAACTCCTGAAACCCACATCCTACCTGAGAGTTTGGTAAGATATTCCATTCATTCGTTACCGTTCCGTGGAGTAGAATTTCATCCACCAGCTTTCACTGTTGTGGTGCGGGTCGGGAGGCGGGAGTTTTGCACTGATGAAAACCAATGTCGTCCTCTCTCACGAAACCAAACACAAAATTGACAAATTATACGGACTGCCACGATAAGCGAATGTATGCAACAAATAGCGTTCCGTACTGCAGATGTCCGATAAAATCCCTCCAGTCAAGGGGGGAGTGTTACAGAATGTTGATTCCACAAAACCTGTTCGGTGGCCTACATCATCGTTCAATCGCTGCTCATAAAGGCTGCGTTCAGCTCACCAGAACTGTATACACTTCGAAATCTGTGAAAGAATATCAATTTTCACGTTTCCTGTCTGATATCACACAAATTTATGCGTCCGCTCGAACACAACACAGCACACTCCCTCGATTACAGTTCACGTGTGACGGGTATACATGCAAGCGATGAATAATGCAGAGTTTCGTCACATTATTCATCTCAGCGGACACCGAAAGGAAGAAAGTTCCGTTATAAACTGCGACAGAGAATGTTCCCCAGCTCAGAAAACACAAAATGGCTGCTCAAGGTCAATTTGCCCGGATAATAACGTCGTTCAAACCACAGCGCCATCTATACGCTTTGGTGCAAGGGAGACAACTCGGACTAGACCAATTCCCAGGCGAAGATCATGTCCGCTATATTTGGCCTGTATGGGTATAGGGGTGGTCGGGTTTTTTTTATGGCTTTTACTATGAGCTATGAGGTTGATCATGTAGAATACGATGGAAAAAAACTATGAAAGTAAAGGCTTGTATATAGATCCATATAGACCCATATACACTCATATACTGGGATATTAGTATGTATAAATCCATACCGGGTGGACATGTTGGAGTCTAGGTGGAGCACTAGTGGCCCGATTGGGTAGAGTGAGGTCTTATTTTAAAGCTCTCGAGGAAATAAATAAATAAATAAATAAATAAATAATAATAAAAAAATCAAAAAAATCGGCGAGTAGTAGACGAAGGGAAAATTGGAAAGTACTGACCATGCCCCAGAATACTTCATATGCATATCACGGCCTTAAGGCCTATGTAAGATGTAATCTACTTCACAGTTTAGTAGTATAAAAAGCGCAAGTCCTATTGACCTTGCCCCTTCCAAAGAAATAAAATCGGCTCTATTTTACAGGAGTATATACGCAGGTCACGTGGGTTGTGACGTCACTTCCGGGTTTTCACTAAACACTACCTCCAAACATAGAAGAGTTCCAATTTTTCCCCTTAGACGTCCGTATGTTCATCCTCCAAACACACAAGAGTTCCAATGTTCAACCGCCGGGGTGTTTTCCCGCCCCGCCCCAGCGCCCCGCAGCGCGCGCGCGCGCGCGTCATCCCGCGTCATCCCCGGCAGTGCGCGCGCGGACGCGGGTCAAAAGGTCAAAGGGTCACCTCCAGGTCAGACGGTCCAATGTCCAATGAGACAATGTTGCGGCATCGCTATAGTCAGAGCTTGAGCACAAAAAAGGGGGATTCTAGATGAACCTGGGAAAGATGGGCAGGTCCATTTGGACCAATCAGCGGTCGAGAAAAAGAGCCAATCAGCGGTCGAGAAAAAGAACCAATCAGCGGTCGAACAATCAGCCAATCGAATTGGGGTACTCACGGTGTGCTTTCGCTGACGTCCGCGCCTACATCTGGGTTCTTGTAAACCCGGATAATGTTTTTCTGGACATGGATGGGTTACCTTTGGCTCCATTCTAGGCCACTGATTGGCTAATACGGTGTTCAAAGCCACTTTCATGCATTATGCTCATAGAACTTATAGTCATAATCTATACGTGTTGGACGAGTCTCTTCACTCACCGTATACACGTACCTCAATGAAATGCCGCTCCAAACCTAGACCAAAAACACGTACTTGGTCTGTAGGCTGATTTCATTGGCTCTCTATTTTTACTATAGTGCTCTTGCATTCTAACCTTGATGGGTTACCTAGAACTTATAGTCATCAACATAATCTATACGTGTTGGACGAGTCTTTTCACTCACCGTATACACGTACCTCAATGAAATGCCCGCTCCAAACCTAGACCAAAACACGTACTTGGTCTGTAGGCTGATTTCATTGGCTCTCTATTTTTTACTATAGTGCTCTTGCATTCTAAACTTGATGGGTTACATTTTGGCCCCATCCTACACCACTGATTTCAGTTTGACTGAATCTCCACATTGGGCATTGATGCATTAGGAATAAAACACACAAGACAGGGTTTTTTGGTGAGATCTCATTTTTTTTTATTCAGTGAACAACAACAACGTGAGAACAACCACGTGAAAATTCAAGCCCATAACAAGGGGCTTGTAATTAACTGAAGCCCAGAACAAGGGGCTTGTACATTGAAGCCCAGAACAAGGGGCTTGTGAACTTAAGCCCAGAACAAGGGGCTTGTCATTAACTTAAGCCCAGAACGGGGCTTGTACATTGAAATGATGGGCGGCCCAGTCATAGACGAGTACATCGCGGTCCTCGGCCTGGGGGTACTCGTCAAACATCTGTACGATGGTAGATAAGGGTCTTCCCCGGCATCGATGGTACAGGTAAAACAAGCAATATTGTCCGCACACGCCACTGGTCAGGCTTTGCAACGTTTGACTGTTCCAACACCACGTCTCTGTGCCTTGATCCATGAAGTCTGTTAAATCGGATGGAGGGGTGGCAGGCCGTACGGGTCAAAGTATTCGCCCTGCTCTTCTGTCAAGTACACGGCCACCCAGTGTTCACCGGGTCGATCCATCGGGTCCGTGTTGAGAACGTAAGCAGCCGGATACATACGGTCTAATGGAAACACATCTCGGGCGAACACCCCTTGAAAGACCCTACGTGTCTCTGGGTCATTCTCCAGCACGGTGGTTATCTGGTCTGTATCCATGTTAGGTGGAGAAGTCACACAGGACGTTGCGCGCCTTGTCCACTTGAATGATGTTGTCAAACTCGGCGTAGCAGATCACATTGACGGTGGTCGCCAGGGCTCGTGCAAAGTGGATTTCCAACCGTAAGTTGCCTTGCTTGGCCAGGGCCAGCTGATGGTCGTTCTCTAAGGTGGGGGTCAGATCGAAACAGAACAACGTGTATCCGTTCGCGTAGTCCTCCCGACTGATCATATTCCCTTCGTCCTGGTTGATTTGACCGGTGGCTGCAAACAGGCTCTGATAGGCTCGAATGAAATTCCTCCGCCCAAAGTTCGGGGTTAAGGCCGTGGCTGGCACCTGTTGTCCATCCACATGCAGGGCCACAAAATTGATGCCGAAATGTTTAAAGTCAAACGGATTATCTGGGTAGGCTCCGCTGAAACTGGTATTTTCTACACAGGCCAGGATCAATCGCTTGGGTAGTTCCCCCAGGAACAGGTTTTCTTTGTTGGCGCCCATATTTCCAGCAGGCACAGAGAACACTTTGGTTTGCACACGTCGGATAGGGTACTGGGCTGGTTTGTTTCCAAGGCTTTCATGTGTCCCAATTGAACGGCTGGATTCGGTTTCACTTTTCGGACATACAGGACTGCGTCTTGGATGACAATCTTATAGTCCGCTGCATGCCCCTCTACGTTAGTGGCCATTAAGGCGAAGGTCGGAGGCGCCTGTATCAGTCGGATTTTGATGGGGATCTTGTTCAAGAGGTACCGGTCTTGCATGAACATGTCTGCATGCAGTCGACCCATCATATCCACCGAGGCACTGTTCGCAGTGAAAGCCTTCCGTTTGTTATATCCTCCATTGTCCGCCGTGTCCATGTGCTCGGCCGTGTCCCTGTAGAATAAAGCGGTTGTCAGCTGAGATTTTTTAGCCTCTCGGCCATACGACAACAGTGTCTCGATGTAGGCTCGATAGGGGTACGTGTTGGTGGAGTCACTGATGAGTTTGTCGCTGAGAAAATATCCACCTGCTGAAACATCGAGTGCAGCCAGAGATTCGTCGGGCCCACCGTTGCTTGGTCAGCGATTCTGGTGCCAGCTCCATTGACCACCTTGGCTTTCACATACAAGTATGTATGGGCTAAATCAACATAGGCCGTATCCGCATTACTGATGGTGAACTCGATGGGCCCGGTTTCGTTGATGCTGGAGAGCGGGAGATGCTCCACCCATAATCCTTGTTCGACACTGGTTTGTGTGGGCGGCACGGTCCACAAATCAAATTCACTGTTGGTGGAGGGCCAGGACTCGGCGTGGATTAAGGACATGTTTTAAGAAAAGATATCCCGGGTCTTCTTGGATGTGCGTCGTCGCTGGGTCGGTCGTCGACTGGTGCGTGGTCTCGGTGGGCGGCTCTTTTATTCCCTACGGTGCGTTGTGCTTTGGCCACCAAGACGCCTCCCGCTTCTTTGGCCCGTCGTTTCAAGGCTTGTCGGGGTGCTGTGCCCCCAAGACATCACCGGCCACTTGCAGTCCACTGCGTACCGCTTGTTTACCGATTGCTTTCACCTCACGCGTCACCAAGGGCAGGAACGTTTTCACAATGCTGCCGAGTATGTTCCCCAGACCATGTCCTCGTTGCATGCGTGCACCGCTAAATACCGGAAAGCCACCTCCGGCCTGTTGGGCATAATAGTCGGCATAGCTGCGTGCATCGCACTCGTAAGGTACTTTCATTATGCAAAGTGGGGAGCACGTGCTTGTCGAAAATGAAGTGTCAGCACCACTTTTCCTCGTTCGAATGCCACCGGTCGTCCCGTGTCATCTCTTATATCCTCCGTGATCGTGTTGATGTCAGTTTGTCGTACGGGCAAGTAGAGCATGTGGGTGAAACTGTGGGTGACTTGACCTCCATACTTATTTTTAATGGGGACCACCCGTAACAGAGGTGTGTTGATATCGCCCACGATGTGGTTGTCCACCACGTCCGAGTAGACGCAGAGTCCGTACATACCCGACTTCATATCCATCGGCATCTCGCCATGGTGTTGGTTGGGACCAGCGAACGTCTGTAGATCGAAACCCAGCATTTGCTGTAGTGTAGGACTGAGTTTCACATTCACGGTATCGGTGACGGTAAGCTGTGCCTTGTCGTTGTGTACGTTGACATCGAAGAACACGTTTTTCTTGAAGCGCAAGGCTATCAGGCGTGTTGCACTATCCGTCACCCCCGTAGCGCCTTATAATGCATCAGTCTTGACAGCCCACCCACGAACTCTTTGGGGGTATCGTATTGGCCTTCGGGCAGGGTGAGTCGGGTGTTTTTGC
>JAVTVY010002049.1:0-34409 GCA_036873755.1 Hanleya hanleyi
GCATAACCCCCGAGCAGAGGATCATGGGTAAATTCAAGATGACGGCAACCTGGGGTACAAGAAAAAGGATGTTTTCTTCAAAATTTCTGCTTTTTCGCGATGAAAAATGGGCAAAAACTATTTTATCTCACATCACATCAACATTTAACAATTTTGTTTTAAATGGGACGATTTTAATCAACGTCACAACACATTGTTGCAGAAACTTTAACATGAATCGAGTGAGTGAGTGAATAGAATTTAACGTCGCTTTCAACAATATTTCAACTATATCGCGACGAACCAACCAAGCACCACCCAGCCCAGCTGCGTTCCTGCCACCCCAAAGAAGAAATCCCTGAAGCAGCATGGAACCAGACACCATCCATCCACCCCATAACACACTGATGACAGCACACAAGACACGGACAGGACACATACATGTTGCAATAAAGACAAGTGATATTACCGTGCTAGACATCACATTATCAAGTTGCTGTTGCTTCTCAGCTAATATGAATCGAGATTAATTTGGAGTTAATGTTGTTAAATGAAATATATCTTTGGAATATGTACGTAAAAATTCTTTATAACAGACGACGATTGAATATTGAATGACCGACTAGACGCTTGTATAGCATAGATAAGAGTTCAATTATTGGAATTAATCGAAAAACGCCAATCTCTTCAAATAAAAGTATGTACACTTTTGAATGAGAAACAAGCTATAAAAAAGTTTATTTTACTTTAGTCAGTTCCGTCGACAGAGACTCGATGGAAGCCATTTGGACTCTCCCCACGCTCAGCTACCGGAGAATCTCGGGAAACATTTTGGAAACTATTATTAGTTGTTATTCGTTCCTTCCATAGCCTGTCTTACTTTTTGTCCAATTAAATCGGTATTTGAAGCGAGGACAACATTTAAAAAAAATAGTGTTCTTCTCTAGCCCGATCTATGTACCTGCATTTTGAGTGAAAGATGAAAGGTCCATCACAAGAAGATATAATTTTAGATGATAGCTTGGCTCTAAGCCATGAATAACACACTATAGTGTTAAGGTCCCAGTACCCCTATAGCGATAAGATTTTCGACAACGTCAGATTTTGCTAATTAAATTGCAGTAAACTCGCTAACACGTCTTTTATGTTTTCTAAATGCTATTCGCCCAGGGAAATAGAATTTAGACAATATTGTTCTTTTATTCAATATATTTGTACGTGTGAAAGAAAAACACTTTCTGAGCATTCAGAAACAGTCAAAAGGTTCCGTTGAGGAATTCCTTGCCTTCATCGGTTTGCAAATGCAACGGTTTGCGACTCGTTTTGAATATATACCCTCCAGCACTGTCACGAGATTCTCCCCCATTTTCGTCCGGGGTATCGACGCACTTCAATATTTACGGATTCTCATCGTTGTGTTTGGCGAAGGAGCTCCTATCAACCAAATCCGCTTGGCATTTTGCCATCATGTCAACTGGTTATCTGGTAAACATCCACTGAGAATTCAGCTGTCCTACATACATTTCTGGGAACAACTGTGTTGACGGTTTCCCACTACATATGAGCCAGAGGTTAGCTATCTGTCTCTGAAGTCATGTGAGACCTGAGAATATAGAGACGATGATGAGATCCTGTTACTATTATAAAATGAACTGTGATTTCAAGTTCACGTTGACTGTGATGAAGAGGAGAAATACAGGTCGACTTCGAAGAAAAATAAGTCATTCAGAGACTGCAAACCACCATCCCTGTAATACAATATCTTCCCGTACAATAACTGAAAGCATGTACACTTTTGAATGAGAAACATACGGTGGCTCATAAGTGACATTGATATTTTTTTAATTTTGTATTTTTTTTTTTGTATTATCACCTAGGTGGAAATTATCACCTGGGTGGAAATTATTTTCACCTGGGTGATAATATTATCACCTGGGTGGAAATTATTCTCACCTGGGTGGATATTATTATCACCTGGGTGGAAATTATTTTCACCTGGGTGGAAATTATTTTCACCTGGGTGATAATATTATCACCTGGGTGGAAATTATTTTCACCTGGGTGATAATATTATCACCTGGGTGGAAATTATTCTCACCTGGGTGGATATTATTATCACCTGGGTGGAAATTATTTTCACCTGGGTGATATTGTTATCACCTGGGTGGAAATTATTCTCACCTGGGTGAAAATCATTATATATTTTCATTTTATTGTATTAATATTATAGTCAATTTGGCCGCAGATTGCCCGTATGTACATGTACATGACGTACTGTCACTATGGGTGCACTCCACACTAGGTCACGGTTTCGCACAAATGGCCCTAATTTCAGAATAAGGAAGGTCGCCTGTTTTTGACAGCATGCTAATTCTTCTTCCCTTTCTACTAACTGAAATCTATAGTATCACCCTGCTGGACGTAACCATGTCTTCAAACGAAGATATAACATTTGCTTGCTGCATTCTCAAAGAGAGCCGTGTCTACCCGCGGGAGACCAAAGCGACTCTCATGTAAACTGGTGACATTTTTTAATCTCCAATCTCAAAGCGAGGCAGCATGACATCACTCGCTCGACCGGGACTATTCATTCTCAAAGAGAGCCGTGTCTACCCGCGAACTAGTTCCTGTATTAGATAACTCGCTTTCACGGCCAAGTATACATACCGACAATAATTTGTTCGTGATTGATATGTTCCGAAACGGAAAGAGTCATTTCCCAATTATAGAGCCCACGTTATGTTTAGCAATTCGCTTCTAACTCGGCGGAGTCAGCAGGATACAAACGGGCGAAAATCATACGCCGCCTACTGGGGGGATGGCTCCCATTTACCCGTGAGACTCTTTCTCGCAGTAGGGAGTATCGCGAGACGAGAATGTTGCTTGCTGGTCTCAACTACGCGTCACTACGGAGTTAATCGTTTCCGGAATTGAATATCAGAGAGGCCAAAATCCTAACTTTTTCGGGAAACGAAAATGATGATCCCTTTATGGCGATAAAATTTTACAAAAAACGAGTAGGTCGACCCCCTGTTTTTTTCGCCATTTTAAATTGTCCTTTGGACGGGAAACACTTTAACATACATAAAAAGAAAATCATTTCGTACGTTTTCTCTGGGCTGCGGGCATCATCCGAACGCATGGCACGATCATACGCAGAAACTTCTGCTCGAAGCCATGCGGTAACGGGTGCTATCTGCGTGTAATAGGGCGTTTCCCAAATGGTCACATCCGACTGGTCCCGTTACATCCGACATCGGTGCAATCACATTCATTCAACGAAGACACACCTCCAGAAAGCGATCGATTGAAACGATCCCATGGTGGGCCTCGAAGTGCCCCCATCACGAAATAAAAAGCATATCATTTTCCTGTGATCTGTCGCCGATTTTATTTTGTTTTCAAATATGTTAGGCCGTTTGTAATATGATTTAACAAAGAAGCATGCTCCACTAGAGTCAGAAATAAAATAGCTAATTCGCACAACTTCGTTTTGGTCTCGCGTAGACTCCCCAGTCTTGCGCCTCGTGAAACTGACATCTCTGCACGTCTGAGAAATATTTGATTACAGATAATTTCATTGGCTCGTTTAAATGGGGCCAACATTTGACCTCATGCTTTGGGAACAACTTTCGAACTCGATTATCTCCGTCTAGATAGATGACGCCGTGTGAAATACATGCCGAATCACAGCGGTAATCTAAGGGTAGTGTTAAATGAAACGTGAAATGCCCTAGCAAGCTAAGATGAGTTGCGGGTAGAATTTGACACATTTTCATATATTTTAAGGAGTTTTTCAGAAAAGTTGAAGAAGGTTTAAGAAGGATTGCTGGTCTTTCATTTTCAATTTCAATAGCTCACTTGCCTCCTGGAATAATGGCATGAGTGTGCCCATTCGGAAAATATATAATTTTACAGGGGTTTTCTTAAAGATTTCACATATATTTAAGGCCGAAGACCCGAACCCATGTCTATTTTTAACCGCACATCATTTAGGTGTGGAATGCACCCTATACCAGCGCCGTTCACTCCGTTGTTTTCATGCAAACTCCTTCTACCCAGGTGAGAATAATTTCCACCCAGGTGAGAATAATTTCCACCCAGGTGATAATAATATCCACCCAGGTGATAATAATTTCCACCCAGGTGATAATAATATTCACCCAGGTGAGAATAATTTCCACCCAGGTGATAATATTATCATGTCACTTATGAACCACCGTAGAAACAAGCCAGAAAAATGTTTATTTTACTTGAGTCAATTTCGTCGACAGAGACTCGATTGAAGCCATTTGGAATCTCCCCACGCTCAGCTACGGGAGAATCCCGGGAAAATTTTTGGCAATTTTTATTAGTAGTTATTCGTTCCTTCAATAGCCTACCCCTATGCTCTCTTCCTTTTTGTCTAATTAAATCGGTATTTGAAGCGAGGACAACATTTAAAAAAATAGTGTTCTTCTCTAGCCCGATCTATGTACCTGCATTTTGAGTGAAAGATGAAAGGTCCTTCACAAGTAGATATAACTTTAGATGACAGCTTGACTCCCAGACATGAATAACACACTATAGTGTTAAGGTCCCAGTACCCCTATAGCGATAAGATTTTCGACAATGTAAGATTTTGCTTAATTAAATTGCAGTAATCTCGCTAGCACGACTTTTATGTTTTCTCAATGCGACATGTATTCACCCAGGGAAATAGAATTTATACAATATTGTTCTTCTTTTCAATACATTTGTGCGTGTGAAAGAAAAACACCTTCTAAGCATTCAGAAACAGTCAACAGGTTATGTTGAGTAATTCATGCCCTGATCAGTTTGCAAATGCAACGGTTTGCGACCCGTTTTGACTAATTACCCTCCAGCACTGTCACGAGATTCTCCCATTTTCGTCCGGGATATCGACGCACTTCAATATTTACGGATTCGCATCGTTGTGTTTGACCAAATCCGCTTGGCATTTTGCATCTATACCTCCAACGATAAACCTTTTCCGTAGAAAATGGCGGCGTTCAGTTCGATGTAATGTTTTTGTGTCTTGTTCTTTTATCCGAATGCCGTGAGCCTTCTCAGCGGATCGATAGAGGGCAGACCACAGGCGTTTGCCAAGTTAATTAACTGGTGGTATCGTCAACTGTAAAAGCCACAAGGTCGTTCACCGCCGTACGACCTCCTCGCCATCATCCATATACATTTTACAGAAATTAGCCTACCTCTGTATTTCAATTCCTATTTTATTCCTTAGAGGCTTATTGTGCATGCTACCACCCAAAGATTCACATAATTCGTCAAATATGGGCCTTGAATCGTCCAACCAGTGTGAATTTTAGTTTCCTCGCAACTACCGTTACAACTTCTATTCAGCCGAAGTCGGCAATTTTTTCGATACATGCCGCTCCGCGAACCCAGTGTTTGCGGTCACGCCCACTTTTTTTCTGGTGTTGCAGCAATATATCCACTTCGTGCGATCCTGTACTTCAATAAATCTTACCGACTGTCCACACTATCGATAATTAATATATTAGTCCATATACTTTGAATAATGGAACATATAGGATATCAGTAATATATATTTTCCACAACGCTCACAAGGCATCCATTTTTGTTTCTTCTGTTTGAGGCAATAAAATACTGAATAAATGTTTCCAGAAAATATATTGCATATAATGTTTTGTCCGAACGTGGATTTATTTTTAATCAGATTGAAGCTGGACAAACCATCAAGTATTCGGTCTGCCTGTTATATCGATGGCTCGCTAGCTACTGACCGAGAAGTTGGAACAGGGGATATATTTTAAAGAATATCTGTTGATAAAAATATTGAAGGAAGTCAACCTAATATACTAGTAAATTGTTCAACAAAGTTTGACCCAGGTCAAAAACTGTGCCTACTCTTGTAATATTCAGTTCATGGAGAATCGAAATGAAATGATATGAGTTACGACATAAAGTCCAGTGGAAGTCGCATATTATATATTCCCCTCTCCTCTCCAATATGACAATCTGGCCGAACATTTCGTTCCTCACAGTGATTTCCACTAAAATTAGCGCGAAACTTCGTCACCTACCAGTTCGACGCCCATTGATTATCGAAATGTGCCATCTAATAATCATTAAGGATGTCCGCTGGTGGTTTTTGACTTTGGCAGCCATTTTGACTGTTTTTCTATTGGGTTATCTCCCTTCCCTAGCTTAAGAGATGGAGATTTCCTTTAAAAGCCTTCTAGCCGAGAATTTTGCACACCAACATCCATCCAATTTGCTAAATTTTGATAGACATCGTGATTATCTGCAAACAGTTAGAATATAAGAAAAAGTTAAATACTATTTATATGAATTTATCATGAATATGCTTCAAAACTAGGGCTATTCCCTATGCCTTCTAGGTTATCAAATTGAGCATGGGTCAGTCCACTTAACGTTGCCTACAGCTAACAAATGCACACCAACCTATATTTTTTTCTTTGTTTTTCCTCATATTACACAATTATGAATGCAACAACACACATTATTCATAAAGTTAATTACTTTAATTTACCACCAGCGGACATCCTTAATTTATCGCATTCAAGAATCTCACGTTGCACGTGCAAGCACCCAAATAATCGAAATCACAACGTTTAGAAATACCCAGTGTGAATTATATGGAAGTCAGTATTATATGCATGGTAAAAAATGAACTTTACAACAAGTTGACCGCGGCCCACTGTATACCAGTTGCATATATTGTAAGCTTTCACTGACAATGTGAGTTCCATTGCCCATTCGGTTAGCGTACATACTAATATCGCTGTTCGTTAGATAGAGTTTTCTCGAAATTCAAGGTGTGCCCAGCAAATCATCTCTTGTTCTCTAGAATCACTTCCGAAGTAATCCAGCATTCGCCTTTCGTTTCTTCATACATAGTTCTTCATTCATGCACGAAACTGCAGTTTGTATTCTACATACAAATGGTTGAAATCTGACCATTCGAAACTATAATGTTAAGGGTTAAATCTCTCGTGTAGATTCATTCATATTTCACACATCACGATTATGCAATACGCCCGGCGGTAACTGTCTAAATGACCTGTGTAGTTGCCACGCCCACTAGAATACGTCAACTTTATTAAGTGTCAATCACAATTATCCAGCCAATCACTGACTTCTTTTGAGTCGCCTTTGATCAGCCATATGGAGGCCCGCGACATCTGAATTCAGACAGGTTTGATATCTCCATACAGGGAGTTGACTTCAAGATTCCGACCCGTGAAGACGTACAATATTGGGATTGGTAGCTATGGGTTAAATGTATCTTTTCTAGATGGCTATGCCTCGAAGTTCATACTTTTCATCATGGTTATATATATATATTGTAAGTATGAATAAATCTATTTTACAGAATATGATCTTCTTGCATCCATGTTTCTAGCCACACGATCCAGGAATATGTTTATTGTCGTTTATAATGTTACGAGACCCGTTCGCCACGCTTCCACACTTTAAGAGTGCGCTAATCTCTGCTTCGTTATTATTAATATACTAAAAAACGGGCTTCGTAATAGAATGGTAGCAGAGCGTGGTTTATTGTGGCAGAAATTTGCAAGTTGGTTGTTTTTTGTGAGATAGTTTATTCTTGTGATGAGACAAAGAAAATGGAAAACAGGTGAGTATGAATTCTTATTTCTTTGTTAGCGACAATGCATATCTGTATTCGAAAGAAAATGTTCTTTGAGTTGAAGATATGAATATTGACAATTTTGGCGACCAAGTTTCATTGATGGATCTCCAGAAACAGATTGCAGAATTACATTCACAGGTATCCAATCAGCGAAAGTTATTTGCGAATCAAATTATTTCTTTGCATACTACTTGTAATCGGCAAAACGAAGAAATTTTAAAACTGAAGTCGGAGATTAAATCAAGGAAATATGCGTATTCGTCTTCACGCAAACTAAGGTATTGTGAATTTTGTAAGCGAAAATCCCATTTCGAATCTAATTGTCGGTACCGGATTCGATCTTGCAAATCCATAGAATCTCGGCAGTTTTCAGAGAGAAAGAATGTAGAAAAGTCGGATTCATTCGATCATGAACATTGTCCCATAGTAGAAACCTCTTCTGTTTCTAGTGGTATTTCGTCTTCATCCATTTTAAATTCTGAATTTGCTCAAACAAATTCGAAATCAGAAATGTCTGATTCAGATAACTGCCGAAGGGTTTCCGAATTGCAGCCACACCCGCCCTTAGCTACACGTTGTACAGCTGATAGTTTTCCACGGAGTTTTCATTTTGATCAAAAGTTGAAAGTTCGCGAATCTGATTGTTCAGATGTTTTGAATTTTTCACAAAAAGAAACAGTCAATATTAATTCCGTGCATTTTGTAGAAGGTGTGGTAGATAGAGAATCAGAGAAACCGGTACCTGAGAAACTTCATAAGTTGCACAGTTTTTCCCATTGTCAGAATTCTAGTTCTGGAAACACAACCCGTTTGGTAAAGTCAATGGTACTTCTTTTCGTGCTTGCTAATGCATTTACCATTTGGCCGTTTCAGGGGATCGCTTTTGTAGGTTATCTTTTGTTTGGCGCATATAAGTGCCACGCAATCTCATTACCGTATCAAAACCTTAAATTGGTTTATTCAAATGTTGCGTCGAACAGAAAGAGCCAGGAAAATGCACCGCCCGATAACAATCGTAGTCTGGTAGTTGAAAAGAATTTAACTTTCCGGTCTGAATGATTGAAAGGTTTGAGGTCTTAGCATGTATGTGTTAATGGGTGACCGTTACGAAGTCGTTTGGCATTGTTGTTTCAATGTTTATTCAACTGGGACCATTTGTAGATATATTCACTGTTGTGCCACTTGGACAAAGCTTTTAGTTTCAAGTTTATCCTTCCTTTGTGTATATAACTTCCTTTCACCTAGTATATATAGCCCTCTATTTTAACTTTTTGTGGAACCATTTACGTGTTTTTTTTGTGTGTTTTGCTTATGAATTTGCATGGGCAGTTTCGTAGTAATATGTTTAGAATCAATCAAATCAACTTCGTGTTAAAAAAAAATAAAATACATTCAACGCTATAGTTTTAGGACACCGAATCCAGGTATCCGAGTTACCTGTTTGGTATAAATACGTTTCTTGTTGATCACGCAAATTTTTATACAGGTTCACGGGTTTTCACATTATAGCAAGTTGTCATTGCAGAAAAGTCAACTTTGTCTTTGTCCATTGTATTTTTCTGTGTTAAATTTCATATTGAATATATTCTTCATGTTTTTCTGGTGTCTCTCGCATGAGTAATCACGTTTGGTAGAGCACAGATCCGCATAAGACTTAATCTTCCAAAAGTTTAAAATACCAGTATACATATATAGGCTTCACTTTAAGAGTGTAAATATATGATGCCAGTATCTAAACTTCGCTTAGTATTCTTACAGGTGTAAGTCTTAGGAGATATATTCCCTTCGCAGCCTATGAAGACGATTTTAATTGACGAGATATATTTATCATTTACTGGTGCTTATATAGTTTGTTTGAGTGTAGAGACGAGTAATAAATATTAGTGTTTGATTGTTTCTTGCTTTGTGTTGTTAGCGTATTAATGTGTGTGCCGAGTTATTTTTTCAGAACACCTGTCGTATATATCATGTGAATGATGTGTGTTCACGTTGACGGGAGATAGACGATAATGACGAAATGTGGACCCGCTCCTATCCAGTCACAGTTAATTATAATTTCTAGTTTCAGGTCAAACGGAAATGGTTTGTCGTATCTTGTCATGTTGATAGAGTATCGCAATTGACATATCATCGAAGTTAAATATTTGCCAATCATCTTGTGAATTCCATATATATCTGAATCTATACAATATGATAAACCGGTGTAGCATTTCCTGTTGGTATTGTAACGTTAGCTTTCAGTCATGCTCGAAATTGCCTTATCGGCATGTTTTATTTTATTTTATAAGGACTTGGTCTGGGTGCCCCAATGAGGCCTGACCGACGTTCCTTCTTGTCAAGTGTTTTTGTTTTAAGACGATTATTTATAAGGGATTCCTTAGGGACCCTTCGATATCATTGTTAGGTGAGCGCCTATGATTGCATTCCCTATATTGATAATCCTTCTGTTGACGAGGTCGTTTCTTTTGTTTTTATAGTGTATCGAGATCCCGTTTCTATTGGTTCTTCAGTCGACGGTGGAACCAGCTGGAAACCGGGGGGCTGTTGAGGCTACGTGTACCATACAGATGATTTAGGAGTTGTATGCTATACCGGGACGCATATTAGAGATGAAGATGTATGTAGGCAATCCACACAGCCGAGTATCCATAGACGAGAACCACTGAATGACGAGATGACAAGATTTCACGATCGTGTTTCCATATAAACTTTCCGTATAATTGTGTGAACTTTCAATGAACAGTATTTCAAGGACTGGACACAATCTTTAATTTATTAATTATACAATCTGATGTTTATCAAAACGTCCCGTACCTTATTGCCACTCGCTTACACTTGCCGCGTATTTTATTAATTGTTCAACCAAATTTACTGCGATTATTAATTGATCACGTTTCGTATTCTGTATATATATCAATTGTATGTTTATTTGTTTTGTGGACCCGTTGATAAATTCTAGAACAGACTTGGTGTTTGTGTACATGTCGAGTGGGAGCATATCTAAATTGGGGATAACTTTTTGACAAAATGGTCCCCTTCGACATAGGGTTTCTCATAGGCTCCATGGTATTGTTTTTCTTTTTCAGCATTTCCGTTTCAGCTTTAGGTAGGGACAAATTAACAAGCCCATTAATAGAATAATTGTATACTTTACGCTTTTCCTGAAGATACAATATACCGATAATACGACTTCAGGTTTTTGGGGCGGGAGTATTAAAATTATTAATAACAAGGAGCACTTAAATATCCAGTTTCCTTTTGAAACTGTTATTGTTCTTCTCGCTCCGGGCTTTTAGGTAGAATTATATATCATCTTATATACTGCGGTGCATATTTATTAATCGTGGTGTAATAATTTTATATTCTATAGAGCAATTATTTTCTTCACGCGTGGGTCACGCGTTTTTCAAAGGGGAGGTGTATGTTAAGGGTTAAATCTCTCGTGTAGATTCATTCATATTTCACACATCACGATTATGCAATACGCCCGGCGGTAACTGTCTAAATGACCTGTGTAGTTGCCACGCCCACTAGAATACGTCAACTTTATTAAGTGTCAATCACAATTATCCAGCCAATCACTGACTTCTTTTGAGTCGCCTTTGACCAGTCATATTGAGCCCGCGACGTCTGAATTCAGACAGGTTTGATATCTCCATACAGGGAGTTGACTTCAAGATTCCGACCAGTGAAGGCGTACAATATTGGGCTTGGTAGCTATGGGTTAAATGTATCTTTTCTAGATGGCTATGCCTCGAAGTTCATACTTTTCATCATGGTTATATATATATATTGTAAGTATGAATAAATCTATTTTACAGAATATGATCTTCTTGCATCCATGTTTCTAGCCACACGATCCAGGAATATGTTTATTGTCGTTTATAATGTTACGAGACCCGTTCGCCACGCTTCCACACTTTAAGGCGCACTCTTGCTAATCTCTGCTTCGTTATTATTAATATACTAAAAAACGGGCTTCGTAATAATAATGTGAAGCTGGTTGAAAAAATTCCAAATCAATCCTGAATTTTAAGATATTATCATCATCACGGAACTTTCACAATGGTACTGTTGTACGCTGTAAAAACAGTTGTGTACAGAATTGCACATATACAAAAAATGTGTATCAGAGGCACACAATCTGTGTACATTTTCTACACAAATTGTATATCACATGCAGTGATTGTAGATGTTCAATTTTTTCTACCGTGGTATGTACCTCTGGTACACAGCCTGTGTACTTTTAGTACACAATTGTTTTTAGAGAGTACATATCGATAAAAACTGAAGTTTTATCCTCAAATCTGCGCTAAGACAGACGTACACCCGGGGTATTTTTATTCTGCTCCCCATGTAGAGCAATTGTTGTCGGCAAGATTTAACTTCAGCAGACCCTCTTAACTCCAGTGATGGATCATTTCTTTTTGCGCCACGTAACTGCGTAAGGGTAGGAATACACCAGAGCCGTTGCGTTGGCGCAGGCGGCAAAGCTCGCGACAACGCATTTGTCCGTGCATTCACCATATGCGTCTTTTGGCTGCGATGGAGGCTGCGTATATGCCTATACCTAATTTAACCCTACCTGGCCTGGGGGGGAGGGGGGCGGAAAGTGCTCCCCCCCCCCTAGTGAACTTTTCTCTGCTGCTCCGAAACGACAAAACCGAGGAGGCTGAAATTTGGTGACTTTTAAGGATATCTTATTGGGGTCATTTTGAGCCTAATTTCAATAACCCCGGGCAGAGGATCATGGGTAAATTTAAAATGGCGGCCATGTGGTATCCGCGAAAGTCGTGTTTTTCAATCTTTTCGCTCAATTTCTTCACATTTTTCTTGCCTAAAAGGCCTTAAAAGTATTCTATTTATGCAAAATTAATTATTCTCTATTTTATTAGATTTTTTTGAGAGAAAATCTGAAAAATGAAAATTTAAAAAAATCGAATCCAAAAAGGCCGAAAAATGGCTTCCGAGAAGATTACGTCACTGTGACGTCATCATGGCGGCCATCTTGGATTTTTTTACATTTTCGGTAGAGCTTGAATCCAAGATACTGTGTGGTAAGTTTCAGCGCTCTAGCCTTAGTGGTAGAGAAAATATATAGGGGGGGGGGCACTTTCCGCCCCCCCCCCCCAGGCTGCGATACACCCCAAATCGCCCAGGCCAGATAGGGTTAAATAACATAACGTATGGTAATTCAGCACCAAGTAGGCGCTTTATAACCGGACGGAAAATGTTGTGGTGCCCTTTTCCAACAGCTAGAGGCATGGAGGAAAGAGCAACATTGGCCATAATGGATATGATGGATGATGAAGACGACGATGACAATGAAATGTTGGCCCTAATGGCATTGACTTTGGTACGAAAACCTAGAGAGTGTTGGGTGCATCCAATACTCTTGAAAAGAAAATAAAATAGAAGCGTCTGATGCCAGAGTGTGCATAATAATGTCCTTGACCTCCCAAAGGCAATGCGTAGGCCTGTGCAGCGCGTCAAAAAATGGAAAATTCCCAATTCCAACGGCAACGCAAAGCTATAACGCAACCGATACTCAATGCAATGCGAATAGTGTGTTCACCACTTCTTTTTGCAACTTGTTCAATTTGTTGCGACAACGCATATGCGATGACGGCTCTGGTGTATTCCTATCCTAACTTGGTCAGCCCATTTCTCTTTCTCTTGGTGTAAATTCAGTTATATCGTTTTCTTTGACGGACAGCGTAATTACAGCTATATACCTCTCTGACGTAACTGCGTAACCCCAGCAATGGACCATTTATTTCTGCTCAGCGTAACTGCAAAACTTCACCAGACCGTTTCTCTTTTGCTCAGCTTAACTGTGTAACTCCGACTATAGACCTCGTCTTTTCTGAGAGCGTACGTAACTGCGTAACTTCATCGGTTAATTTCCCTTTTTCTTTTTTGTAACTTTATCACACTGTTCCTCTTTTTCTCAGCGTAAATGCTCAAGTCCAGATATAGACCTCTCCTTTCCAGATAACGTAACTTCGGTGGTGGACCATTCCTCATCAAAACTGTAATTTTGTAACTTCGCTGGCCCCTTTCTCTTTTATACAGCGTAAATCCGCATATAGATCTTTATTTTCTGACAGCGTAACTGCGTAACTCCAGGCGGTAATTGATCATTCCTATTAGCTCAGCGTAATTGCGTAACTTCGGCAGACCCTTTCTCCTTTTCTCATCGCAAATGCGTAACTCCGGTCATAGATCGCTCATTCCCTGACGATATATCTGCATAATTTATCAGACGATTTCCGTGTTCCTCAGCCTAAATGCAAAAGTATCTATCGCTGAAGTTACACAGTTATGCGGGGTAAATGTAAAACAGAAAGTGTAAATTGCCGAAGTTTTGGTTATGCTGCAAAAAAATCATACATGGTGCATCGATTGAGAAAAAAAGGGTCTAATAAAAAAGTGGCCTTACTAAAGGAAATATTGCTTCAGTTGTAGATAGCATTTCTAGGTTAAACAGATGCTCCAGAATACATGCACATCTGCTGTCAGTCAGTCATACATTGCTCAACAACTATATAGCATTTCTTGGTTTAATATACGCATTACTCTTTAACATTATTCAATGACACTAGTATTTCTAAGTTTAAAAGATACATGAATTGTTTCATGGATTAAATGTTCATTCAGTCTCTCTACATAGCCCACCGACTCGTAGCATTTCTCGGTTAAACAGATACAGTAATGTACAAATTCTTACAGACTCCATACCATTTCCTCAGTTACGCAGCGTGTTACTCAATTATGCTTAAAAAAGAGGAATGGTCCATAGTCAAGAGTTATGCTGGTAGGGTAAGTGCGGTCCATAGCTGGAGATACGCAATTACGCTGAGCGAAAGAGAAAAGATCTGAGGAAGTTACGCAGTTACGCTCTCAGGAAAAGAGCTAGTTAAACAGTTAGCATTTCTCGGTTAAACAAATATAGTAAGGTACAAATTCTTACAGACTCCATACCATTTCCTCATTTATGCACCGAGTTACTCAATTATGCTGAACAAAGAAGAATGGTCCATAGTCACGAGTTATGCTGGCAGGGTAAGTGAGGTCAAAAGCTGGAGATACGCAATTAGACTGAACAAAAGAGAAAGGGCCTGACCAAGTTACGCAGTTATGCTGAGCAAATCTAAATGGTCCATCGCTGAAGTTGCACAGTTACGCTGTCTGGACGAGAGGTCTATATCTGGAGTTACGCAGTTACGCTGTCGAAAAAAGAGAATGGGTCTCACGAAGTTTCACAGTTACTCTGAGGGAACTGACGCAGTTACGCTGACCAAAAATAAATCATCCATCACCGGAGTTACGCATTTATACTGTCCGAAAGAAAGGGACATGGAGTTATTGAGTTACGCAGAGAAAAGGGAAAATTCTTCGAAGTTACACAGTTTCTCGGGAAAAGAGGATTTTTTTCGGAGTTACGCAGTTACGCTGTAAGAGAAAGATAGTGCTATAGCTGGAGTCACGCTGAGAAAAAGAGAAAGGGTCTCACAAGTTACGCTGAGAAAAAGGGGAAAAGTGTTACTGCATACCCAAGATTATAGTAAAATTGTAAGATTGAGGAGAAGTCCATCATATATCAGGCTTACCATCTCCATGTACATGTATGCACCAGGTGTCTCGTGACCTCTTACATGAAAGGATGACCCTAATTTCTGTAAATATGTATACGGATGATCACAAGGAGGTAGTACGGAAGTCAGCAAACTTATGGTTTTTACCTCCGTCGATCAGACGGAGGTCTAGGAATGCAACGTGAAATCTCCCGCCAAGTAATTGTCATATGGGGAACCCACGATTCATGTGATTTCCAATAGGGTTTACTGTGGTTCCCGACGAAATTTTGACTTCCTGTTTGGACACAATTGAAATAATGGGGTTCCCCATTGCAATGCATTGTAGTGGGCCTTGCTTCTTTAGTCGGGTTCCACCTCTCATGATCCACCAGGAGATTTAATATGGCGGCCCTCCAGCTTGTAGAGATGGACAATGCGATTTTTTGCCGTTTTCCGGGTAAGTTTATCGTCGCCATTTGACGTCATTACAACCCAATGATTCATAGTACACCACCCGTCATTTCTATATATCGTGAAGTATTTGTCGGCTGATGACTTATGTCGAAGCTAACCAAATAGTCGGAGTTGTTGACTGACTGACTGAAAGACAACAGCACAATCGACGATGCCCTGATTTTTCTGATACTTGTTTTCTTTCAGTTGATGATATCCACCAGCCTGGTTGTTTAAAAACAGTTATTCTAAATTTTGCTGATAAATTATATTTCCGGGGGGGGAGGGGCCTATTTATCTTGGCAGTTGGCAGTTGAATATGGTTTGATTTTGCAGAGGCACCAAATTGATCTACCTGCGTAAGTCTGTAAACTTATTTAATAAAGCTGATAAATAATATACATATACTTTTCTTTTCATTTATCCTAACCGTTTATTGACATCCACATTGTGTGCTGTGACACTTGTTGATGAAGAATAATTTGCTTGTTAAAACCTGATAATATTCTGAAAACTTATTCTGAATTGTAGCTGAAACAAAGGAGTGTCTACTTTCCACATGTAAGCCTACATTATTGAGTTTTTTGACTGATAGCATGCATGGAACCTTTCCCATTTTTTTTATTATTGCTCACTCATAGATTGGATTAAGTCCTCATAGTACTCAGTACTCATCTTCCAGGTCGTGGATTCAGCACTTCTGATATCAGATGCAACAGGACTGTTACACAATGGATGTACTGGATGAAATGGAAAAACCAAAACAGACTATTGATTGGTTCAGCTGTGTCAGAAAGGTGTGGAATGACAGAGGTGGTGAAAATCAGAGCCAGTGATTGGCCACAACCCCCCTCCCACATTGGATATCAGCTGATTCCTCAGGAAATAAACATTACGCATGTAATGACCACCGGCAGAGTGATACATGTGTCAATCGGTCAGACATTTTCAAGGATGCCCAGTTCTAACTTAAAACAACCATGCCGGACTTCATTCCTTCTCTCAGAATAATTGGATCTAACTTTTACAAAACCTGCAGCTCCCAATAGCTCCTGGATCTAGACCACATAAATGAAGGGATCTAGTTTATCGGTGCTATGGCAAAAATATCATGTAGAATGGGATTGTGTGGATAATATCAGATTCATGAAAGTTGAAGTCCTGCAGCATGCTTCACAAATATTATCAAAGGTCATAAAACTTTCTGGTCTGCACCAGTGTGGATCTATACTTGTTTTTTTTTTTACAAAATTATCTCCCTTGACCAAGTGAGGACTTGAATGTGTCTGAAATGATTTAGCTTCTAGAAACAAATACTTCATTTCCTGATTAGAGGTAAAAACCAAACATATTTTGATTATTTTATTCAAATTTCAATTCCACTTCTGGTATATGCACATGTATAAAATACATACAGAATGAACTGCATACAGAATAACACAAAGAACAGGTATATGTATCTCATTACATTCTTAACCAAAGATCAATACCTGGGTGATATTACAACAATACCATAGTGTTATATATTGTTATGATTGGCTTAACTTTAGCTGCTGAAGATATTTCTAAGTTGAGGGCAATGGGCAATCATACTAAATTTATTTTCATAACTTCAGTTATTTTCACAAAGCAACATAATCGAGATTAGCAAGTGAAGTGTTACAACATAATATAATCATGGGTCTCCTTCAGTTTAGTGTACACATATATACCCTTGAATATCTGTTACCATCATTCAGTCATAATATTGTCTGTATTATATTGATGTCGACAAGGAATATACATAATTATTTGATAGTATTATTAATTGTATGTTGTTTATGATTAACATGAACTTTTTATTCGCTGGAATCCAGCCATTTGTTCCATATGAGCGATATTCTCATCAGCCATCACCATTCAATATGAATGTGATACATGTACAAGTCCATGATAATATATACATTATGGTGAAGGTGACCTGTAACACCAGTATACAAAATTATTCCGAGCGCATTGAATCCTCATCACATGATGCTGAGACAGATCAGAATGGAGTATCGGTAAAATCAGGTGTGTTTTGTAGAGGATTCTGCCAATGGGGATGCTATACTGTACACATACAAAATATTAAGTGTTGATGTGTAGGGCCTATAGCACAAAATCACAAGCAAGTTGGTAAAACTAGGCACACAGGGTCTCATTTCTGCCGCTAACGTGTTGATTTGGGTGGGGGCGTCCTCTCAGTGGGAGGTGGGGGTGGGAAGGGGCCTAATGTCTCAAGCAGTATTCCAGGTTTTCCATCAATATACTCTATTCCATACCCCAATATTTCAAGCACGTGAAATCAAAGAAAAATTATTTGCGGGGAATGTGACTTCCACATCCCTAGCTGGACATGCTAGTGGGGAACCCTCAATCTCAGGTTACGGTAATTCCCCTAATAATTCGATCACTGGAAGTGCAGCAAAAATGGCTTATATATGGAAATATTCTTCATGGCACCAGCTACTAAGTGTCACTTTTTGTCAGTTTGTGACTTTTCTTCAATTTGAAAGGGGAATGGGAATGCTACTTTCTCTCAGTGTTTGAATAATAGAGTTGAAAAGTGAACTTCCTATGATTGAATTATTAGGGGAATTACCGTAATTACCATTGGTGAAGTTAACGCCCAACAAATGCAAAATTGAGCTTGGCATCCGGCCCTATGTTATTCAGTGATGTATTCCCCTACTGACCCTGTTGCCTCGACGGAGGCCTTTGCGCTCATCCAGCGCTTGTTATAATTGACGATACCCCCAGTTAATTAACTTGGTAAACACCTGTGGGGCAGACGATGCACTAAGATAACGTCCCAAACGTGCGAAGAAAGGTCAACGGTGTACGTAGATGACATGCTCCGTGTGAATGAGGTTGCCGTCGATGACATGCTCAGTGTGAATGAGGCTGCCGTCGAGCTTCCCCTCGACACGCATATCAATTTTGTCCACCCGTACCGGTGTAGGGTAACCGTATTCGATGTGGATTTACACATCCCGATCTTCCTTAATGATGACTCCTAATATTCCCATAGACCTTGGGTGTAATGGGAAGGGCTCGTAGAACTCGTGACATGGTTGATGAAATGACGGACGATGACTGTCGCGCACTCTCACTCACCCACGTACTTATAATAGAGTACCCATTACTCTAAATACCCAGAATGCTAGTTTAACGAGCCAAAAAGCGTGACCATATCACAATACAGAGTGTAGGAACATGTGTAGACATACCCGAAGAGCATTGCTCAGACATTTTACCCAGCAAAACCCGTGGAAAAAATATACATACTTTTTTAATACCCCATATTATACCAGAAAGACGCGGTGTCCTTTTTAACGCCCGAAGGTCACGTCATCCCCTGAAGTAACCTATGACCGAACGTCACGTGACCACGTGACCGGACATGACGTCCAAAACCCTCACCAAAATAAACCTCAATAATATCAGATTGGAGTTTTATATACTATACTCCCCGCGAGCCGGGGATTATTACTAAATTCAAAATGGCGTCCATGAGGGAGTGAAAATATTGCGTTTTAGTCTCTTTTCTTCTGTTGTTTGTCGCTTTTATGTCACATCGTATAACCATTCCCTAATTTATTATTCGGAACCATACCTTAATTTATTATTCAGTTCAAAAAATCTGACCGGAAAATGAACCGAAAGATTAATTTTAAAAGATAAGGCCCACTAGACCGAGGAGTACTACTTTTTTCAACTGATATGTTCATTCCATTCACTGTTCGTCAGCGCAGAAGCCTTCACTTGCCATCATATCAACTGGTTATCTGCTAAATACTAGACATTTCCACTGAGAATTCAGCTGTCGTACATACGTTTCTGAGAACAACTGTGTTGACGGTTTCACACTACATATGCGTCGGAGGTTAGCTGTTTTTCCCTGAAGTGATGTGAGACCGGATAATGTAGAGACGATGATGAGATCCTGGTTTCTTCGAAACGGAACTAAATGAACGTTTCAAGTTCACGTTGAATGTGATGAAGAGGGGAAATACAGATCGGCATTCGAAGAAAAATAAATCAGACCACCATTCCAACATTAAACGCAATTCCGCGGGTCGCATGGTTGAATGATATCGAACAGGTTTTTACATCAATCTGAAATACATTTCTGAACACTCCTTATACGTATTTTAATAATGCGACATCTTTTGTTTTTCGCTTTCCGTGGCTCTCCTAGGAGCAAATTCCCTAGGATTGAAGCTGAGGCTGATGACGTCACGTGTAGCTCACGTCATGATGACGTCACGTCACATCCGGTCACATAGCTTCAGGTGACATCAGGGTCACTTCATGTGACGTCACTTCCGGACACGTGGCGATCCAGCAAGAGTGATCTGCCCTACATAAGCCCCCAGTGACTTCCAATGTTAATCTCCCGGAATGCACGTCATCAAACATGGTCCCCGACAACATCGCCAGCTATATGCCCATCATAAATGGCAAGTGGGGAACCCTAGGCTCAGTTTCTCCTCATAGCCATGCAGTGAGAGAAGGGCAATCCCCCTGGTCCTAGCTGGAGTCGAACCCGTACAGCGCGCTCCAGAAGTGGGCACGTTATCCACTGTATCACGAATCGGTCAATACTAGGCAAGGTTGAAAATATCCTAATATACCTACCAGATCTATATACGGCTACGGTGTAGGCCCATTCCGGCGCAGTGGACAATATTTAACCTAATGGGAAACCCACACATGGACATTTGCGGTATGGGGTGTGGCCCCTTGTTTTCTTCATCTCGAGCTGTAGAGCACTAGGGAAGGGGTCTCGAGGCCATGCGTTTTGGGTTTAGGTGGACCCATGCTGGTCCGATTGGGTCGTGTGAGGTGTCATCGTGAAGCACTCGTAGGGGAGCGTCCAACTGGATGGATATGGGGTGGAACTGGCGTCATTCTGCACATGCGCAGTAGCAAAAGTGTATTTGAATGGGCGTTTGAGGGTCGAGGTGGATCCATAGCGGTCCGATTGGGTCGTATGAGGTGTCATCGTGAAGAATTCGTGTGGGACCATCCGGCTGGACTAGTGTGTTGTCCGTTTTCAACATTTTGCGCATGCGCAGACGGAATTGTTTGAAAAGGGCATTGGGAGGGATGGTTGGGGCCTGGGTGGCCCAATACTGGTCCGATTGGGTCGTGTGAGGTATCAATGTGAAACTCCCGTGGGGGAGCGTCCAACTGGATGGGTGTAGGATTGGAATATTGTCTATCGTCTATCTGTAGAAACAGTGTATTTGAATCCATAGTGGTCCGATTGGTCGGTATGATGCCTTATTTTGAAGTTCTCTTGGGGTAGCGTCGGATTGGACTGGTGTCTAGTCCGGTTTCATCATTCTGCGCATGTGCAGTATGGCCGTAGCATAAAAAGCAGGCATTTTAGGGGCGCGTGGGGGTCTGTTGAGTGATTGATGTACAATTCTGGGTCCTAATAGGCCGTGTATAAAGGTGTCAAATTGAAGCCCTCGTGGTATAGACCACGACTTGAGGGATATCCACGTCATCTGTCACGTCATTAGTGACGTCATCAGTAGGAGCAGTAGCCAAACTGGGCATTTTGGAGGTGTGAAGGAAGGTGTTTGGGGTAGAGATGGACCATCTCTGGTCCAACTGGACCGTGTAGGGTGCCATCTTTTAGCTCTCTGCATGTAAACGACGCATGGTATGGTTTTTGTTGGAAGTCGCATCGTGCTACTAATGCGCAGTTGAGCAGTAGTAACGAAAGATATCATTTCGGAGGTGGGAAATGACATGTTTGTGTAATCAAGGGACCCATCTTTGGTGCAAATGGGGCGGTTGGGTTATCCTAGTGAAGCTTTCGTGGGAATATATTTTCCCTATGATCATTGCGGACAGTTTTACAGTAATGCCTTAACGCTCTATCTTAACGCCATAACGCCTATCGTAACGCCTTAACGCCCTATCTGAACGCCTTAACGCTCTAGTATAACGCCTTGACGCCATGATGTAGACAGATGAGAGAACAACAACAACAACAGGGATGACAATCCAATAATTTTATTCTCCCCTCCAGTACATCATACTCACGCTGGGGAGCCTCGTTGAGTATGTTTACAAATCAAGAAGGCGCTTGTACCATCAGAAGCCGTCATTTGAGAAAGTTCAATCCTCGTTCGTTGTAATCTATGCATCGTCGGGCAGTCCAGGATACTGGTGCTCCGAGCTCTAAGGGAGATGAAAGGGTCCCTCGAGACTGGGATAAATCCCCATCGGCTCTTCAATTTGGGGAGGCGGATCAACCTTCATGGGTTCTTCCATTCGAGGGAAGGGCTCCTTGAAACTGGGATCAATCTTCATCGCCTTCTCAATTCGGGGCGGCGGATCGACCCCGTGGGTTCTTCCATTAGAGGGTGCCTGGAAGGGAGAGGGAAGGACTCCTTGACATTGGGATCAATTTTCATACGTTCTTCAATTCGGGGCGGCGGATCGACCTCCATGGGTTCTTCCATTCGAGGATGCTTTCCATGGGAACTGAAATATTCGGTCTCGGGAGTGGCGAGCGTGATCCGTGTATGACATTTTGGTGACGTCTCAATTGACTGAGAAGCTTAAAGACTATATCTGCACATGTTTGCGTGGGTACTTCGTGGAGTGCACGTGTGACGACGTAAACTGCCCAGGCGATGAAAAGGCTTCGAGCAAGTCGTACACGGAGAACATCGTTGTAGACTGTCTGCTGAACGAAACGTGAACTGTGCACGTCTTCGGGATACGCTTGCCTTTATGAACCACTAACGCCCGCCAACGCCTAGCTTAACGTTTCAGCACCTTGGCGAAATAACCCAGAAAATATCCCATACATATTCCATGCAAATGTCACTAATTCCTCGAAATGCAGTGACGCCCGTCAACGCCCATCGTTACGCACTAACGCCCATCTCAACGTATCAACGCTCGTCTCAACGCCTTAACGCGCTATCTATATGCCTTAATACCCTAGCATAACGCCTTGACGCCATGATCTTAACGCCTTATCGTAATGCCCACCAACGCCATGACGCCATGATGCAGACAGATGAGGTAAAGAAATATCAACTCGTTCACAAGTGTTCATATAGTTTATTCTCCCCAATGTTACATCGTACCTTAGCCGAGCGAGCCGCGTTTTATATGTTTATAATTCAAGTACTCTTGTCCAATGAGATGCTACCATTTGGCGTTGCATCTCTCATATTCGTTCTTGCCAGTTAGATGTATTCTCGGTTGCTCTTGTCCAATCAGAATCCGTCGTTTGAGAAAGTTCAATCTTCGTTCGGTGTAACCTAAGCGTCATCGGGCAGGCCCGGATACCATTGAGGCAACATATCCTCAAACAGTTGTACATTCTGATCGCATTTTCCAGGGCCTTGGTGGGTGCTAGCGCCATATCCTCTTCCAAGTGACGCTTTGCCTTCATTACGGACCTGTGCGTTGGGATCGCCTTTCATTTCAAACGGGAGCAGGCTATACAGTTCATAGAGGGCCATGGCTGTTTTCCTGATGCGGGGGCGCATTTGAATGTACGCCTGTTGTAAGTTATCCTGTCCGGCGTCTTTGACTACCGCAGCATGGGTATTAATAGCCTCATGCACAATACGATCCCAAAAGGTAGGTTCTTCCTCACTTCCCTGGGATGTAGGCTGACTTTCTGAGATCAAGCTCTCCGTATCAGTAGATAGGCTCTCAGCAGTCTCTGTTTCAGTATCAGTCGGTGGACTCTCAGCAGTCTCTGTATCAGCGTCCGCCTCAGTGGACTCCTCGGAGTCTTCAATCCCATGTATATTTTCCTCGTGTTGCATTATATCGAAACGTCTGGTGAACGTGCGTTCGAACTCAGAGCAAGTATGAGCCATGTTGATGGTTCGACTGTCCACGTTTTTGGAATTCGCGTGCTTTTATAGACAGCAACACCCGCCAACGCCTAGCTTAACACTTCAACGCCCTAGTGAAATAGCTCAGAAGATATTCCATACATATTTCGTTGAATTGACACTAATTCATCGAAATGCAGTGACGCCCGTCAACGCCCGTCGTTATACCTTAACGCCCGTCGCAACACCGTAACGCCTTTTAATGATACGTTCCAACAAATGCTTCTTTGGAGTCATCGCTCTGACATACGCCGCCTCCCAGTTCATACCCGAGGTTTTCAACATCGACGCTGTTCTGTCGATTTCCGTATGGACCGGGTCTTTGTCCAGCAATTTCGTATGAGTCACGAGGTCGAAATACTGCTGACGTAAAGCCCGTCGTAGCCTGGGTGCCAATGTGTTATGGACTAAAATTGCGGGTTCATTTCGAATAACCTCTATGGCCCTCAACGTCTCGCCCATCTCAGCGTCCATACTTTCTTTGAACAACTCCTTCCATAGCCTTGAGTTCAGGTGTGTTCATTCCCTTGTACGGGTTTGGGTTGGTCCTTCACGACTGGGTGATATTCCGGGACTGATGGTATGAAGGGGACCCGCTGTATTGGGATGGGTTGCTGCTGCTGGACGGGTGCTGCCAGGTGTGGACTCGATGGATGGTTTAGGAGTATATGACGTTTTGGTGACCTCTCGTCGGCTAACAATTGGGTCGTCAACCAGCGACCTTCGGGGATATGAGCTTTTAAATCTACGAACAGGTACCCTTAAGGGGGACTTGTCGCCCCTTGAAACGCCTGCATGAAATGGTCGATGTTCTGAGGATAAATTCGGCTACCAAGCACACGGATTTGTGCTCTGTCGATGGGATTGGAGAACAACACAAAATTTGGCAATTCAAGCAATATCTCTGGACGCCTTCCCTTGAAGAAAGAAATTCTGGGTCAAGTAGATGACGGATAGATTCTGATGATGGGATCCTTTGATAAACAAGTCGGCAACGTGTGAATTGTCCTTGGCCGCACTTATCAGATCATCAAGCACCACCACGTTGGTCTGCTCGGGATCGAAGAAATGCGCTCGATCGATATCGTGAGGAATTCCTGGGACGAAGCTCACATTCTGTAATCCCGTATTCTCGTGCGTGGGCTGCCATTGGCTATAACACGGCACAACGCGTGTCGGAGCTGGGGTTGCCTCACCTTCATCTAAGAACCTAATCACCCAAGACGTCTTTCCACATCACGTAGGGCCGCTCGCCGTTATCATATATGTATGTTCTACTCCACTTGGTGGACCTATAGCGGAACTCGGTGGTGTCTCTTGTCTATGCATTAGACGAATATGTATGAGCATATTGTTGCGACGAGAGTGTCTTTTGACAGAACGTACATGTACTCGACGTGGTACCCGGTCACAGGGTGGACACAGACTGAGGCTGATGGTGTACAAACGAACTTATATGACCACTCACTTACTCTCACTCACTCACTCGGCATCGTTAGTGCGTCCATGGGTTGAAAAGGGCGTTGGGCAGGGCTCACTCACTCACTCACTCACTCACTCAGTCACTCACAGGTAACTCTACCAAGTAGCCAGTTCGAACAATGCCCTTATCTCCTCCGAAGGCACTCCATTGCACCTCGAAACTCCCATTTCTCTACTACTCCCAAATGATCTATAAATGAAACAGCGCTTTTCCCAGAAAATTCCCCGAAGGACAAATACATTCTCATGAAGGCTTCACTAGGATACTGCAACCTGTGCATTGGGACCAAAGATGGGTCCCTTGATTTCCAAAACATATCATTGCCCACGCCCAAAATGACATCTTTCCTTACTACTGCCCAACTGCGCATGAGTAGCACGATGTGACTTCCAACAAAGTCATACCATGCTTCGTCTGCATTCAGAGAGCTACAAGATGACACCCAACACGATCCATTTGGACCACGAATGATCCATCTCTACCACAAACACCTTCCTTCACACCCCCCAAATGACCACTTTGGATACTACTCCTACTGATGACGTCACCAATGACGTGCCAGATGACGTGGACAAGTCGTGGTCTACACACCGAGTGTTGCACTTTGACACCTCACACGACGCATTCGTACGAAGAATGGTCTCACAATCGTTCAAACACCCCCGCGCACCCCTAAAACGCCCGCTTTCGCTAGTACTCCTACTGTTGACGTCACCAATGACGTCACAGATGACATGGACGTCTCTCAAGTCGTGGTATATACCAAGAGAGCTTCAATCTGACACCATACACGGCCTATTAGGACCAAGAGTGGTCCATCAATCACTCAACAGACCACCACGCGCCCCTAAAATGACTGCTTTCTATAATACGGCCAGACTGCACATGCGCAGAATGATGAAACCGGACTAGACACCAGTCCACACCGACGCTACCTCCACGAGAACTTCAAAATAAGGCCTCATACGGACCAATCTGATCACTATGGGTCCATCTCGACCTCAAAACGTCCATGCAAATACACTTGTTCTACTGCGCATGCGCAGATTGGCGATATTCCCACACCTCATCTATCCAGTTGGACGCTTCCCACGTGAGCTTCAAATTGGTACCTCACACGACCAGATCGGACCGTTATATGCCCATCTAGACCCCAAAACGCCCCTTTCAATGCCCTTTTCCCACAATTCCCTGTCTGAGCATGCTCAGAATGTTGAAAATGGACGACACACTAGTCCAGTCGGATGCCACCCACGACTGCTTCACGATGACAGCTCATACGACCCAATCGGACCACCATGGGTTCACCTCGACCTAAAAACGTCTATTCCAATACACTTCTTCGACGTCAGTTCCATCCCACACCCACCCAGTTGGACGCTCCCTAACGAGTGCTTCACGATGACATCTCACAGGACCCAATCGGACCACTGTGGGTCCACCTAGACCCAAAAAGTCCACCCCAGCGCTACTCACCCAGTGCGCATGCGCACAGTAACTTTTCCAGAAAATTCAGCCCATGACCTCGAGACCCCTCCCATCATGTTTTACAGCTCGCGATGAAGAAAACAAGGAGCCACACCCCATACCGCAAATGTCCATGAGTGGGTTTCCTATTGGGTTCAACTTTGTCCACTGCGCCGGAATGGGCCTATACCATAGCCGTATATAGATCTGCCCTCTGGTATGTATATTAGGGTATCACGAGCCCGCTTCTGGAGCCCGCAGTACGGGTTCGACTCCAGCTAGGACCGGGGGGGGGGAGATTCCTTCTCTCGCTGTATGGCTATGTGGAGAAACCGAGGGTTCCCCACTGGCCATCTGTGCTGGGCATTTTGCCGGCGATATTGTCGGGGACCATGTTTGATGACGTGTATTCCGGGAGATTAACATTGGAAGTCACTGGAGGGGCAGATCACTCTTGCTGGGCCGTCACGTGACCGGAAGTAATGTCACAGGAAGTGACCCGGATGTCACCGGAAGCCATGTGACCGGATGTGACGTCATCCGTGACGTCACGCCGCGTGACGTCATCAGCCTCAGCCTCAACCCTTGGGAATTTGCTCTTTTCCTACTGCTGAGAGTCTCTGAATTCATTGACATGTACATGAACATTAAAATTACCTCTATAATGAACGTTACAGTTTCTATTTCCAGACTGGAATATCAATGGAAATATAAAAGAATTTGCTTATTTAGTGTTTCAGAGATTATTTGTTCCACACCATTGTAGTCACTCTTGTCTATATGCTGCGTGCTACACCGTCTATATTTATATAATTGTCTTATGAATTCTGTTTACTGCATTTTTCACTGTTTAATGTTCCGTCGTCTGTTTCTGTGCAGTTCTTTCGTTACGTACTTGTGAGGTCATACTATAATAAATCTTGATTTGATTTGATTGATTTGCAAACAACCTGACTTGTTACAACTTATGCAACAATTAAAATCTAATTGGATCAGGGGTGTATTGGGTGGACTCAAGACGGGTCCACTACATAAGTTTGTCTTTTACCGTCACCACAGGAACACCTCTTGGTGTATATATCCCCGCCCCGCAACCTGTCCAGTTGAAATTTTCTGACAGGATTTCCTTTCACAACGCCACAAAATGGCATCAAGAACGGGATTTTAGTTTGTTTTTGAGTTTTCGAATAGTGTTGTTGACTGTCATTCCGTAAATATTCATTAAACCATGAGTCATAAACAGTCTTACCAATCATTACAAGATCGTATAACACTCATCGTTCATGTTAATTTTTAAGAAAGCATTTGTCGTGTAAGTATAAGGGACCGTTCAGAATTTATCTTGGGTGGGGGTGGGGGAAATTCAGCTGATGATCATAAGTTATGTGTGACCCCCTCCTTTGGCTGGAAGGTTCCAGTGACCCCCCCCAACTGACACCATATTTACCAATCACCCCCCCCCCCCATATTCCCCTGTTATCGCACGCCCAATTCCAGGATTATGTTTATGACTTGGGATAATACACACCAGCTAATGCAACCGGCTAATGGGCGAGCTGTGCAACAGATCACTCGCTTTAGCAATTGTATGTTTTTAGGGACCATTCAAAATTTATCCTGAAGGGGGGGGGCGGTGGAATTTGAGGGGGTCACCAATAACTTCAAGCTGTACGAAGGGGGGGGAGGGGGGTCATGGACTTTAGATCGGGAAACACATGTATCAGAAAAGGGCTTTGTTTATCCATGTAGCCTATGGTTTATCAGGTCGATTTATCATAAGCCTATACAACACACAGTGCTTAGACCTATGTTCTGTTAGCATTCATCATCACATTTACTTTTCTCAAAATGTTAGCAGGTTATATGTATCGTTAGTCCCATACGAGTTTCGGCCCCATAAATCCGCGCAAGCTGGCTGACCCAGTTTCGGGATTACTCTTTTGCTGCTAATGTTACCGTACCTCCTTGCCATTTGTGTTGGGTGACTCGAGAACTACTTCGTCAGTTGAGATATAATCTTGAACTATAGCCAAACTTCGGTGCGTGCTAAGGGACCGGAGTAGTAGTGTAAACGGATTACGAGTCTACTTGACCTACTTTTTTGTTCCCCCCGGGCCGTATTGTGGAGGAACTTGGAGGTCACGGGAGGGTCACAGAGGTCAAGTGCAGTATAGTTCCGGCAGAAAGACCAAAAAGCTACCTCCAGCACAGGAGAGTTCCAAATTTGCATATCACGTGACCAGGTCAAAAATGTATTCCTCCGCGGTGATGCGGTCATGTTTGGCGGTGATTCGGTCACGGGAAAAAGCTTCCGCGGAGAAAAAGTAGTCCCTAGATAAAATGGTCCGATGGGGTCGAGTGAGGTATCAAAGTGAAGCTTAGGTGAAGGGGCATCTAATGGGCTGGGTGTGGGGTTGACATAGCGGCCTTCTGCGCATGCGCGGTGGCCGAAGGGTATGGAAATAGCCGTTTTGAGATGTAGGGGAGCCCCTGGTGGACCGATGGGGTCGAGTGAGGTATCAAAGTGAAGCTTAGGTGAGGGGGCATCTAATGGGCTGGGTGTGGGATTGAAATATCGGCATTGTGCGCATGCGCGGTGGCCCAAGGGTATGAAAATAGCCGTGTTGAGAGCTAGGGGAGCCCCTAATGGGCCGATGGAGTTGAGTGAGGTATCAAAGTGAAGCATTCGTGAAGGGGCATCTGATGGGTTGGGTGTGCGGTAGGAATATCATTTGCGGAGCTCTCGTCCAATCAGAAGCGAGTATTTCAAATCCGTCACAGAGCTCTCGGCCAATCAGAAGCGAGTATTTTGACCCGGTGCATTATGGGCCATATCCAAGATGGCGGCACGTATGTTCCAGATGGCGGCACATCCCGTGTCGAAAACTGGCCATTTCGTCGGGATGTGGTCACCTAGTGTCGAAAACTGGACCTTGTATGGGTCCTGCTAGACGTTTTGGAGATAGGGGAGCCCCTAATGGGCCGATGGAGTTGTATGAGGTATCAAAGTGAAGTATATTTCAAGCATGGGTGGGTGCATGTAAAAATTTTCCTGAAAAAAGAAAAAAAATACGGAACACGGACTTTATCGAAACACCTGGGAAAATGCCTATATGGGGTATGGGGAGTATATAGGTCGCCGGGCTTAACGGGGCTTGCCTATCAATAGAGTTATCTCCCCCTAGTTCCAGGGTGGGTGTATGTAAAAATTTTCCTGAAAAAATACGGAATACGGACTTTATCTAAAAATCCGGGAAAATACCTATATGGGGTATGGGGGGTATAGGACCATCCTGGGAAACCTACTTCTCGACATTTGCGGTATAGGTTGTGGGGTCTCGTTTTCTTAGTCTCGTCAAGACAAACATGATAGGAAGTGTCCCGCAGCGAATCGGTGAAATTTTTGAAAAAGTACGATATAGCCCCATATAGTCCCATACTGGGAGTATAGGATCAATGTTTGTCCCCCTGGGAAACGTACTTCTATACATTTGCGGTAGGGTTGTGGGGTCTCGTTTTACTCGTCTCGTCATTTAGAACATGACAGGAAGTGTCCCCGTGCGAATCGGTGAAATTTTTGAAAAAGTACGATATAGCCCCATATAGTCCCATACTGGGGTATAGGTTCAATGTTTATCCCCCTGGGAAACGTACTTCTATACATTTGCGGTAGGGTTGTGGGGTCTCGTTTTGCTCGTCTCGTCATTTAGAACACGATAGGAAGTGTTGCGGAGCGAATCGGTGAAATTTTTGAAAAAAGTCACCGAGGCCTGGGTAGGCCCTTGAGCTATACTGCATGGCTATGGGTGTATAGAGGCCATACGGGGTGGACATGTTGGAGTCTAGGTGGGCCACTCATGGTCCAATGGGGTCGAGTGAGGTCTTATTTTGAAGCTCTGGTGGAGGAGCACTTGACTACACTAATGGTTCGTCCGTGTTCAATAGTCTGCGCATGCGCAGTCTGGCCGTAGTATAGAAAACAGGCATTTTTGGTGCTATGTAGGGGTGTGTTTGGGTTAGAGATGAGCTAATCACGGTTCGAATGGGTCGTGTGAGGTGTCAAAGTGAAGCTTGTGTGGGGTAGAGTCAGAATGGTGTGTTTTTGGATGCATGTCGCGTTAATCTGCGCATGCGCAGTTGGTTGTAGTAAGTAAAGTGGCCATTTTGGGGCAGTGAAGGAAGGTATTTGGGGTCGAGATAGGCTATTCACGGTTCGAATGCGTCCTGGAAGGTGTCATCTTGTAGTTCTCGGGGTGTACATTCCGATTTGAGGGATGTTCGCGTCATCTGTGACGTCATCGGTGACGTCATCGGTACGAGTAGTAGCGAAAGTGGACATTTTCGGGCAGTACATGAAGGTATTTGGGATCGAGATGGGCTATTCACGGTTCGAATGCGTCCTCGAAGGTGTCATCTTGTAGTTCTCGGGGTGTACATTCCGATTTGAGGGATGTTCGCGTCATCTGTGACGTCATCGGTGACGTCATCGGTACGAGTAGTAGCGAAAGTGGACATTTTCGGGCAGTACATGAAGGTATTTGGGATCGAGATGGGCTATTCACGGTTCGAATGCGTCCTCGAAGGTGTCATCTTGTAGTTCTCGGGGTGTACATTCCGATTTGAGGGATGTTCGCGTCATCTGTGACGTCATCGGTGACGTCATCGGTACGAGTAGTAGCGAAAGTGGCTATTTTCGGGCAGTACATGAAGGTATTTGGGGTCGAGATGGGCTATTCACGGTTCGAATGCGCCCTGGAAGGTGTCATCTTGTAGTTCTCGGGGTGTACATTCCGATTTGAGGGATGTCCGCGTCATCTGTGACGTCATTGATGATGTCATCGGTACGAGTAGTAGCGAAAGTGGACATTTTGTGGGTGCGTGGGGGTGAGTTTGGTGTAGAGAGGGACTACATGTATCCTTAGTCCGAATGCGTCGTGTGAGGTGTCATTTTGTAGCTCTCGAGGTGTACATTCCGAGTTGAGGCATGTCCACAGCATCTGTCACCAATGACGTCATCAGTAGGAGTAGTAGCGAAAGTGTGCATTTTGGGGCAGTGAAGGAAGGTATTTGGGGTAGAGATGCTTCATCCTCAGTCCGAATGCGTCGTGTGGGGTGTCATCTTGTAGTTCTCGGCGTGCAGACCTCGATTTGAGGGCTGTCCACAGCATCTGTGACGTCATTGGTGACGTCATCAGCAGGAGTAGTAGCGAAAGTGGGCATTTTGGGGCAGTAAAGGATGGTATTTGGTGTAGAGATGGACCATCCTTGGTCCGAATGCGTCGTATGAGGTGTCATATTGTAAGCAACGCCCGCCAACGCCAAGCTTAACGCTTCAACGCCCTGATGAAATAGCTCAGAAGTTCTGATTTTCTAGATATTCCATGGAATTGACACCAATTCATCGAAATGCAGTGACGTCCGTCAACGCCCGTCGTTACGCCTTAACGCTCTTACATAACGACTTGACGTCATGATATAGACCGGAGAGAGAACAACAACAACAACAAGGATGACACATGAGAGAACAACAACAACAAGAAGTTTTTTCATATAGTTTATTTTCCCCAATGTTACATCATACCCACGCTGGGGGAGCCGCGTTGGGTATGTTTACAACTCAAAAAGACTCTTGCCTAATCAGAGGCCACCATTTGTATCTGTCATATTCGTTCCTGTCCGTTAGATGTATTCTTGTCCAATCAGAAGTCTCCATTTCAGAAAGTTCCATGTTCGCCCATGTTCGCTCTGAATCGTTTATTCTAATCATCGGCGGGCAGGCCAGGATACCGTTGAGGCAACATATCCTCAGATAGTTGTTTGCGCATTCTGAGTATTCATCAGTGCACGAGTGACGCATTCAACCGATGGCAGTGGTGGATCAGCTTGGTAAGGAAAAACGTAACATTGGTCACCCTCTTCACTGTCCACTTGGTGTTGGGTCGTTGTTGTTGGGCCCATCCCAAGACATTCAATTGCTCCACTTGGTCCAGCATCATCTCTAGTGACCTCCGGTCATTGATGGTAAACGGTTGATCGTACACTGGGTGGATGGCACTGGAATAGAAATAGCGCAATTCACCCGTCACCTTATGGCATAAGATGTACCCAAATGCTACATTTAATGTGAAGGCCGTAGGTTGGTCATTGAAGATGGTTTCCACGTAGCTGCGTAGACGGGTGAGCTTGGTCAGCGGGAAATTGTAGATATCTTGAATAGGGTGATGATGGTGGAAACAGTGCCGTGTCATGGTCCAATGGCGCCGAGAGATGTCACTCTCTGGATGATATTCGGGTAAGAGATTGCTAGGAACATTTATGGGCTCGTCCAGAAAATGTTCGATGTATGACGTATGACTCGAAACCGTAACGGTGGGGTCCGGCTGGAAATCCAGGCTCTTCCCAACTGTGGGTATAGGCGGACTCTCCGTCATCGCATCACCAGTGGCGTTCGTCTCCACGGGCTTATCTTCACTGGATCTGACCTTCCGCGGCTCCTCTTCAGTAGGAAGTTGTCGCCAAAACCGTGGAGACGGACCATGAATCAAACGCTGATGCCGTTTTAACTGACTGGGTCGTCTGAAGAGTTCACCACAATCCTTACATTGTTCCGTCGCGCCCTCGTGGACTGAGCGTTCATGGCGCTGTAAATGATCTGGGCGCTGAAACGACAGTGTAGACCTACATATCGTACAGCTATACGGGGCGGTTCCATCGTGCTTGGTAGCCTCATGGCAGCGCAAGTCGTGCCGGCGAGTGAATGATTTCGAGCACGCAGTACAAGTGAACATCTTGGTGGTTGACAGAGTGTCTGATGAAACGGCCAGGCCGTTTCCTTTTTATAGCAAGCTAGCTGTTGATCTATTTTTAGCACAAACAGTTCTAAACTAGGGGGAAACCCCTATCACCTCTAGCCAAAAGGGCTAATATCGGTCCCCGGGCTTATTGGGATCTGCCTATCAAGTGAATGGGGTGATGTGAATAACAACAAGTTCAGCAATGTTCATACAGTTTATTATCCCCAATGTTACATCATACCCAGGCTGGGGGAGCCGCCCTGGGTATGTTTAGTATGTTCGCATTCGAAATATCAAACACCGTGTTTTATTATTCAACGCATCGTCACATCAGGCACAAGTGTTTAACGAGCTCAAGTCAACGATCAGCATGTAGACATAGAGAGTATGTACGGCATGTTGTGGTATTCATCAGTGCATGGGTGACGCATTCACCCGATGGGTTGATTGGTCGTCTTGGTCACGAAAAACGTAACATTGGTCACCCTCTTTACCACCCATTGTGTGTTGGGTCGTTGTTGTTGGGCCCATCTCAAGGCATCCAATTGTTCCACTTGGTCCAGCATCATCTCTAGTGACCTCCGGTTAATGATGGCAAACGGTTGGTCGTACACTGGGTTGAAGGCACTGGAATAGAAATAGCGCAATTCACCCGTCATCTTATGGCATAAGATGTATCCAAATGCTACATTTAATGTGAAGGCCGTAGGTTGGTCATTGAAGATGGTTTCCACGTAGCTGCGTAGACGGGTGAGGTTGGTCAGTGGGAAATTGTAGATATCTTGAATAGGGCGATGACAGTGGAAACAGTGCCGTGTCATGGACCAATGGCGCCGAGAGATGTCACTCTCTGGATGATCTTCGGGTAAGAGATCGCTAGGAACATTTATGGGTTCGTCCAGAAAATGTTCGATGTATGACGTATGACTCGAAACCGTAACGGTGGGGTCCGGCCGGAAATCCAGGCTCTTCCCAACTGTAGGTATAGGCGGGCTCTCCGTCATCGCATCACCAGTGGCGTTCGTCTTCCCGGGCTTATCTTCAGTGGGTCTGACCTTCCGCGGCTCCTCTTCTGTAGGAAGACCA
>JAVTVY010002050.1:0-34542 GCA_036873755.1 Hanleya hanleyi
CTTCATGGATCAAGGCACAGAGACGTGGTGTTGGAACAGTTAAACGTTGCAAAGCCTGGCCAGTAGCGTGTGCGGACAATATTGCTTGTTTTACCTGTACCATCGATGCCGGGGAAGACCCTTATCTACCATCATACAGATGTTTGACGAGTACCCCAAGGCCGAGGACCGCGATGTGCTCGTATATGACTGGGCCGCCCATCATTTCAATGTACAAGCCCCGTTCTGGGCTTAAGTTCTTTCAATGTACACAAGCCCGCTGTTCTGGGCTTAAGTTTACAAGCCCCTGTTCACCGGCTTCAGTTCTCGTCTTACCAAGCCCCCTGTTCTTGGAAGGCTTCAGTTCTTTCAATGTACAAGCCCCTTGTTCTGGCTTCAGATTTTTTCACGTGGTTGTTCTCACGTTGTTGTTGTTCACTGAATAAAAAAATGAGATCTCACCAAAAAAAACCCTGTCTTGTGTGTTTTATTCATAATGCATAAATGCCCAATGTGGAGATTTAGTCAAACTGAAATCAGTGGTGTAGGATGGGGCCAAAATGTAACCCATCAATGTTAGAATGCAAGCGCACTATAGTAAAAATAGAGAGCCAATGAAATCAACCCACAGACCAAGTACGTGTTTTGGTCTAGGTTTGGAGCGGGCATTTCATTGAGGTGCGTGTATACGGTGAGTGAAGACTCGTCCAACACGTATAGATTAAGTTTATGACTATAAGTTATATGAGCATAATGCATGAAACTGGCTTTGAACACCGTATTAGCCAATCAGTGGCCTAGAATGGCTCGCGCACTGCCGGTAATGACGCGCACTTCCGGAGAACCCGCGCGCGCGCGCTGCGGCCGGGGCAGGGCGGGGCGGGCCGGGCCGGGAAACACCCCGGAGGTTGAACATACGGACGTCTAAGTAAACATTGGAACTCTTCTATGTTTGGAGGTAGTTTTAGTGAAAACCCGGAAGTGACGTCACAAACCCACGTGACCGGCGCAGCAGAATGGATACGACACCCTAGTGTAAGTCCCTCACCTAGGCTTCACATGGATACCTCACTCGATCCCATCGACCCACTAGTGGCCCACCTAGCTCCAACACGTCTATTTCCATACCCTTTGGCCACCGCGCATGCGCAGAGTGACGATATGTCAACCCCACACCCAGCCCATCAGATGTCCCCTCACATAGGCTTCACATTGATACCTCACTCGACCCCATTGGACCACTAGTGGCTCCCCCTAGCTCCAAAACGTCTAGCGGGACCCATACAGGGTCCAGTTTTCGACACTTGGTGACCACATTCCCACGAAATGGCCAGTTTTCGACACCGGATGTGCCGCCATCTTGAACATACGTGCCGCCATCTTGGATATATCCCATAATGCACCGGGTCAAAATACTCGCTTCTGATTGGACGAGAGCTCTGCGACGGATTTGAAATACTCGCTTCTGATTGGACGAAAGTTCCGCATTGCGTCTGCGCATGCGCAGAATGATATTCCTACCGCACACCCAACACATAAGATGCCCCTTCACCTAGGCTTCAGATGGATACCTCATACAACTCCATCGGCCCATTAGGGGCTCCCCTAGATCCCAAAACGTCTATTTTCATACCCTTTGGCCACCGCGCATGCGCAGAATGCCGATAGTTCAACCCCACACCAGCCCATCTGATGTCCCTTCACGAATGCTTCACATGGATACCTCATACGACCCCATCGGTCAATTAGGGGCTCCCCTAGCTCCAAAACGTCTATTTCCATACCCTTGGGCCACCGCGCATGCGCAGAATGACCCTACTTCAATCCCACACCCAGCCCATCAGATGCCCCTTCACGAATGCTTCACATTGATACCTCATACAACTCCATCGGCCCATTAGGGACTCCCCTACATCGCAACACGTCTATTTCTATACCCTTGGGCCACCGGGCATGCGCAGAATGCCGATATTTCAACCCCACACCCAGCCCATCAGATGCCCCTTCACGAATGCTTCGCTTTGATACCTCACTCGACCCCATCGGACCATTTTATCTAGGGACTACTTTTTCTCCGCGGAAGCTTTTTCCCCGCGACCGAATCACCGCCAAAACCGCTGCCAGACCGCATCACCGCGGATGAATACATCCCCTCCAACATTTGGAACTCTCCTGTGCTGGAGGTAGCTTTTGGTGATTCTGCCGGAACTATACTGCACTTGACCTCTCCTCCTCAAATCCTCCCCAAATGACCTCTACATCCGGGTGAAAGTTGGCTTTAAATCACAGTTATATACTACTCCTGTCTCATTTAAAGAGGCTGTCAAGACTTCGAGAAATCTCAGAAGCCGGACCTTGGAATCTATTATTGTATAGGTTTTATGAAGACCATCCCTGTGTCTGAGGCGACTTCGCGTTACAACATCTTAAAGATCACGCGCACAAGCCCTGTCGTCTTAAAGACCGCAAATTTCATAACGCGTATTGGATCGGCATCTTGATGTGTTCTATGGTTATTGGGTAGTCCGAGATTCCTATGACCCTTCACGCCAGACGCAGGCCCGTAGCCAAGGGGAATTTTTCTGGGTTCAGGCGAACCCCCCTTTCGGAAATATTATATATTTTTCTCATATAAATGCCCTTTTCAAACTGAAGCGAACCCCCTATTTGCCCCTTTTCCCATACAGCGAACCCCCTGATGCGCCCTTTTGGAGTGAAGGCGAAACACCCCTCAATAAATCCTGGCTACGGCTCTGAGACGACGAATCATTTCTGAGAGATTGTCTGGCTCCGTCGTCTGGCGTGAAGGGTCTTAGGAAGCTCGGACTAGTTATTGGGTTGTTCCGTGCGAAGACGAACGTATCATTTTGTTTGTGTATGCCCGAGTGGTAAAAACTTCGAAACATTCTATATAACATCATCAACAAATCCTGTCACCTATTCGGGCAACTAACTGACCTCGAAAAATTCTATTTCCTGATTAACCCACCCACCCATCTTTCCCCGATAATAGGACAGTTTATGTACAAAATGCTTCTGGAGAGATCATCACAGCTCACAACATGAGCAGTGTGACTAACGTCACAGGACCTACGAAGTAGAGTAGGCATTAGGACTCGAACGTGAACTGAACTCTTGGAAATCCCCACCCCCAATTGAAATCCTGCCTATATTAAGATGTGCACCGCCCAAGTCAGAATCGTCAATGATTTTCATCAAAAATCACCAGAAATTTTCATCAAAAGTAGGTCAGCTCAGAACTTGTTGGTAACAGTCTCCTAATGCGCCTTCATTCCAAAAATAAATAACGATCGCCGATTTAATTTTACATTTTTTTAACTAAAGGAAACAGATTGAATAATAAAAAGTTCAGTAGATTTCAAGCTTTACGTGTGAAAATACATTTACATATCTTTAATGGTTTTCAGTGCCCTTGTCCAGGATCAAAACAACTTTTTGAATCGCATTATTTTCCCAACAATACAGCAAATTTTTATATATAGTACTATAGTAGAAAGGTGGCATTTATGTAGTTTACGGTAATTCAACTCAAGACCAACACCTTCTCTGCACAAGATAATAATGATTCTATGTCATTCTCCTGAGCATAACCGGTAAAAAGACGAATAAATAGCGTCTCTACATCACGTTGTTATCTAGATATATGAGATAACACATTTTGGGTATCGGCAATCTGATGAATGTACTATTCCGGTTTTCTTGTTTCACATTATATTCTATGACGGTTGATCGGTGATTTTCTTCATTGATAAACGTTAAACCACCTCAGCTTCGTTGTGTGAATCGGAATTGCATTGCTGTGACACACCAACACACTCCGTGGCAGTGATTCTGTATCCCCTAATCAAGGAATCAAAATGGATCAAGATTTGAAATGACAAGAAAAATTTAGACATATTTTGTTTACACATGTAATTTTTTGTTTAAATTATATCCAAGTGTGATATATAGTCAATATTCAAGAGGTACAAAAAAAACTCAAGTTATCATATTTTCACATCATGATCAAACTTACTTTATCTAGTTAAATTCTACCAAAAGAAGACCCTTTAAACATGCCGTCATGGCTTTGTTTCACCCTCAGTAAACTTTTATCATTGTCTCTCACACAGACTAATCTGAAGGATGATACCACATCTTTCTTTCTTCTGCTGGGTTATTGCACCAGGCTGACTGAATTGGTTGATGTAGGATATTTCACCATCAGTGGGTAATTTGACCTGAATTTGGAGCCTGATGTGGTCAGTGATGAAATGTTTGGATGTGAAATAGGATACACGTTTAAGGCCACAGTTTACATATATCTATAACAATATACTGAATTGTGTGTATTGAGGCTGGCATAGCGGTGTAGATAAATGCACTAACAAATGATGGAAAATTAGCATTTCCTATTTCATACATGGCAGTGTGACTAACGTCACTGGACCTACGAAATAGGGGTTGAGATAATTTAAGTGTGTACTCGAGAGATGACTTGGGGGCCCTGTGTGCTACCATGAGAGAATTTATATAGCGTCTCTAATTGACAGTGGGAACTATTAACTTTTCCAGATGTCACCGCTGGTGAGTCATTAGCGTAGCAACTATTATCGCCCTCAGTTTCTATTACCCTGGAGAATGATCAGCCCAGCAGTACAGCACGAAGTGTTGGGGGGAGAGTCCGAGAGCCCCCCCCCCCCTCTCGGCATTAGGTGATTTTGCTTAAATTAGGGTAGGGAATGATGCTCTGTCAGAGCAGTTGAGAAGTAAATGTTTGTAGTCCTAAATAAGACAGGAAACTGGATAAGAAACACAAATTTGAAGTGAGAAAGGTCAAGATCAGAGATTTGTTAGAATGCAAGAATCAAATCAGGCATCACTAGAGAGCCATTCTCCATGGATATATTTATTTGGCATTCAACTTCAAGGTACCTCATCTGAAGAGGGTACATAATAATAATCAATGAACAATAAAGCACACACGAACAAAATAAACAACTGGTTATAGGTTACTGAATTTAAAACACAACGATGATTTTATTATCGATTTCTTCAGTAATAACATATAATAGGGTCATTGTTGTGTTTAAATTTAGTAATTTCTCTCATAAAATCCAGTCATTTTTTATTTCTTTTTGAGGTAGAACATTTTTTAACTAATGACTGAACTGAAGAAATGATGCAATGTTGTATAGGCTGGATATATAAAACGTGCAGTATAATATGCCTTCAATCTCAGCGAAATCCCAAGACCAGCAAATGAGTGAAAACGGATACCATCGGAATGTGTGTCAACATTACAATGTAAGTTAGGCTAAAAATAGATTACTCAGGAATCTCCAGTTTAATACTGGATTCAAGTGTACTGTTAAACTAGCCATATTATAGATATCTCATAGTACATGTAGATCTAATAGACTGATTACGACGTACGAGCGAGCGCACACATGCATGTGTGCTTTTAATATAGATATAATTAAAATATTTTTTGGAAGCTGACGTTTTAGAACAACAACAACGACCACCGAAAGCCAACAAAAGATTTACCTTCATTGGACCTCTGACGCTTCTGTGAGAAGAAGTTTTTCAAAGTTGCTTGGCGCTTCATGACATTGAATAATAAAATACATGTCAAGTGATATTCGTGGCTCGGTAAAACTTCGCAGCAGACGAAATAACAACCTCCATTATCTGATCAAATGATTTGCTTCCTTCATGCATCGTGGCATATACAGCTCGCCTGACGCGAGATTCTGGGTTTTCGGTAGCCTTCCGCAATACCACCGGCTAACAGCGACCAGCATGATCACGACGGTTCCCGAATATTTCCAACAATTTACGGCAGATGTTCGGGGAGCGTGGCGTGGACTATTAGGGAAAACATGGCGGAGCTACCTGGAAACGTATAATGCCGACATATTTTGGCAAGTACCATTAAAGTTACTGATATTTTCGAGAGCTGGGCGCATCATTTTTTTTTGTGCTTTAGTGCTGGGCGGCCGAAGTTAGTCCCAGGCGCTTAAAAGTCACAGTGAAGAATACAGCCAAGGGTTCCTGATGGGCATGACAGTGCACTCGAGTCATCAATAAATAATAAAAAATTAATTATAAATCAGCTCAGAATTCGATCAGCTCAGAACTTGCTGGTAACAATGCCCTAATGCACTTTCATGCCAAAAATCAAGGTTCTAATGTCAACGGTTCTCCTTATTTTGCCGACGAAAGGATTCGGATGGACTGACTGACTCATTACCGGACAATTTGCGATCTGTAGCCTACCTCGTAGGAAAAAACAATTACGTATGGCATATCCCACCACTGTGTTATATATACAGTGAAATATACAGCCAAGGGTTCCCGATGGGCATGACAGTGTACTCGCTGAGCCATCAATAAATAATAAAAAAAATAATTATAAATCAAATTTTAATCAGAATTCGGTCAACTCAGAACTTGCTGGTAACAATGCCCTAATGCATGTTCATGCCAAAAATCAAGGTTCTAATGTCAACGGTTCTCCTTATTTTGCCGACGAAAGGATTCGGATGGACTGACTGACTCATTACCGGACAATTTGCGATCTGTAGCCTACTTCGTAGGAATATCTCCTGCCACTACTAGGACTGCTTCAACCGCCACCTAATTTATAAATTATAATGGACTGGCTTTCCTGACTGGGGTGATTATGTCCTGTCACAATATAACTTTTATTATGTAAACATGAGCAGTGTGACTAACGTCACAGGACCTACGAAGTAGAGTAGGCATTAGGACTCGAACGCGAACTGAACTCTTGGAAATCCCCACCCCCAGTTGAAATCCTGCCTATATTAAGATGGGCACCGCCCAAGTCAGAATCGCCACTGATTTTCATCAAAAATCACCAGAAATTTCCATCAAAAATAGGTCAGCTCAGAACTTGTTGGTAACAGTCTCCTAATGCGCCTTCATTCCAAAATAAATAACGATCACCGATTTAATTTTACATTTTTTTTTTAAAGGAAACAGATTGAATAATATAGGTTCACTAGATTTCAAGCTTTACGTGTGAAAATACATCTACATCTCTTTAGTGGTTTTTAGTGCCCTTGTCCAGGATCAAAACAACTTTTTAAATCACATTATTTTCCCAACAATACACCAAATTTTTATATATATAGTACTATAGTACATGAGCAGTGTGACTAACGTCACAGGACCTACGAAGTACAGTAGGCATTAGGACTCGAACACGAACTGAACTCTTGGAAATCCCCACCCCCAGTTGAAATCCTGCTCATATTAAGATGGCACCGCCCAAGTCAGAATCGCCAGTGCTTTTCATCAAAAATCACCAGAAATTTTCATCAAAAATAGGTCAGCTCAAAACTTGTTGGTAACAGTCTCTTAATGCGCCTTCATTCCAAAATAAATAACGATCGCCGATTTAATTTTACAATTTCTTAATTAAAGGAAACAGATTGAATAATATAGGTTTAGTAGATTTCAAGCTTTACGTGTGAAAATACATTTACATCTCTTTAATGGTTTTCAGTGCCCTTGTCCAGGATCAAAACAACTTTTTGAATCACATTATTTTCCCAACAATACAACACATTTTTATATATAGTACTATAGTAGAAAGGTAGCATTTATGTAGTTTACGGTAATTCAACTCAAGACCCTACACCTTCTATGCACAAGATAATAATGATTCTATGTGATTCTCCTGAGCATAGCCGGTAAAGACGAATAAATAGCGTCTCTACATCTTCTGTAATAGGGCCATGTGGCATAGTGGACTATTTCAATGACAGGGTATTTTTAGACGGACAGTAACTGATACTCATTGGCGATAAAACGCTGGAGCAAAACAGACCACAGTTTTCTTGGCAATGATGAAATGATTGGATGTGAAAGAGGATACATGTTACAGCCTAAACCTTACATATATATGTAGCAATATATTGAAGTGTTAATTATAAATCTAATTTTAATCAGAATTATTTCAGATCAGAACTTGATGGTAACAATGCCCTAATGCACGCTCATGCCAAAAATCAAGGTGCTAATGTCAACGGTTCTCCTTATTTTGCCGACGAAAGGATTCGGATGGACTCACTCATTACCGGACAATTTGCGATCTGTAGCCTACTTCGTAGGAATAGAAAGGTAACATTTATGTAGTTTACGGTAATTCAACTCGAGACCAACACCTTCTATGCACAAGATAATAATGATTCTATGTGATTCTCCTGAGCATAACCGGTACAAAGACGAATAAATAGCGTCTCTACATCACGTTGTTATCTAGATATATGAGACAACACATTTTGGGTATCGGCAATCTGATGAATGTACTATTCCGGTTTCCTTGTTTCACATTATATTCTATGGCAGTTGATCGGTGATTTTCTTTATGATAAACGTTAAACCACCTCAGCTTCGTTGTGCAAACAGCGCTGAATTTTTGAGGGTATATGCAGTAGGGTATTTTTAGCCGGAGAGTAACTGATAGGCCTAGTCATTAAATGCGATAAAACGCTGGAGCAAAACGGACCACAGTTTTCTTGGCAATGATGACATGTTTGGATGTGAAACAGGATACACGTTACAGGCTACAGCTTACATATATATAACAATATACTGAAGTGTTAATTATAAATCTAATTTTAATCAGAATTATTTCAGATCAGAACTTGCTGGTAACAATGCCCTAATGCACGTTCATGCCAAAAATCAAGGTTCTAATGTCAACGGTTCTCCTTATTTTGCCGACGAAAGGATTCGGATGGACTGACTGACTCACTCATTACCGGACAATTTGCGATCTGTAGCCTACTTCGTAGGAATGTAATATTTTATCTTAGTTTTAATATTTTCTGTATGTATTCATGTATAGAAATAAAGAATGATTGATTGATTGATGAGAGAAAGAAAGGAAAATTAATATCTGTACGCCACAGAAAAAGAATTTCGAGCGAAACCCTCTATTTTCACTCTGAAATAACCCTTCTATGCCTCCAAGAGTTGAGAGTATCTCTCAGATGGACACGATCGATTGTATGCCCTGATTTAGAAGGCTCCATGACAAGTGGGACGCGCACCTGCAACCTTGTGTTACCTCCCTTGATACCTCTTCCAAATCGGAGGCGAAAATAATCACCCCGCAAAACAACGAGCATGGGGTTAAATGCAGATTTCTGCATAAAAAGGAAATTTGAGTAGTTTGGAAGCCAAATTTTGCTTCTCGTCTTCATTTTGGTGCATACTTAAGTATTTGAATATCTTCTTGCCCACGTTTGGCTTCCCTAGCCACAAACGAATGACCAGCTGAAAATCGGTCGACGTGAGCTTGGACTTTTCACAACAACGACAACAACAACAACTTCATAATTTTAGTCAGTTGCCACAAGATTCAGCAAAACGAGTAGTTGTACAACATACCCGAGACAGTGTTTTGTTTATATATCAAGAGTTTGTTCTATCTGATTTGTAATCCGATTTGGAAAGAAATCTATGACATACTGAGGTGGGGAAAGTCTGACGAAAAAGTCACTGGTTTGTTAAACAATATGTCGGGAATTGAGTTGAAGCCCCTGAATGATGGGAATTGCGGGAAAAATATTCCATTGCCTCATGGAAAAACAGTGATCGGCCGGGGTCCATTTCTGCAGGTTTGTACCAATGGCGCCAATATATAACAGTTTGGGGAAAATACCTTCATCGAGGTATTATACCGGGTGGTTGGGTGGGCACAGGTTCCTGTTGCTTCAATGCATTTTGCTGAGAAGCAACAGGAACTTGATAATGTGATGTCTAGCACTGTAATATCACTTTGTTGCATCATGTAATCATCCTGGCTGTGTCTTGTGTGCTGTCCTCAGTATTTTACTGGGTATCTGGTTCCATGCTGCTTCAAAGATTTCTTCTTTGAAGTAACAGTAACGTGGCTGGGTGGTGCTTATTTGGTTCATTGCGATATAGCTGAAATATTGTTGAAAGCAACGTTAAATTCTATTCACTCACTCGAGGTATTCTACCTTGATCAGGGTATTATACCTCAATCGAGGTATAGGCCTATACAACTTCAGTTTTTATATATTTATGGAAAAGGTGGACATCCACATGTACCCCTAGCCTTATAAGACGCCAAGTGGAAGCCTTGGCGTCTTATCACAGTAGTTGCATGTGAAAAAAAATATTTATGCGTAGTTCCAATCAGATTAAAAATTTATAACAAATTAATTTCTTACGCTGTAAAACTTACCTTCACATACCTTATTGCTATTGTCTTATGCGATGGATCATTGTAATTTCATTACCACAGAACCAAAAATAGTCCCTGTGGTCCCCCATGCCCATTCTGATCTGACCACGTCACTTCCTTCTTTCCATTGCAACCCACAGTGGTCAGACATGTTCTCAAATTTGTCCGTAAAATCTTGGATCTACCTTTGAGTTTACCACGAAATATCCTTTGAGTTTACCACGGAATACCTCAGATATACCTCAGATATACCCTGGATAGAACCTTGGTGATTACCTTGAATATTACCTTGACTGTGATTCTTGGAGATTCTACCTACCCGGACATCTCATCTGTTGGGAAGTATTCAGATCATCAGCTTCACATTTCAAGTTAAATGCTACACTAACGTTCCGTCATTTACCTTGACATACCGGGAAACGCACGTGATGTCATATAGCCAATCAAGATAGGAGCTTGCCAACACCGTGCAGCGAGGATTTTCTTTGATGTCTGCCTGTGTGGTTTCCATATATGGCAAGTGGTGGTTGTATTGATGTTAATTTCTTCCGAGTAGCCAATCAAATTTGAATTTTTAAGAGGTCATATATTGCACTTCTAATATGGACAACGGAATATTTCTAGAGCGATGACATCACCAATCCCGTATTCTGCTCAAATAATGTGTTGTGTTCAGCCAAGGCAACATGTATAGTGTTCGGCTTGGGTATGCGAAGATGTCAGATCATGTGAGAATCAAATAAAATGGCTTCTAATTTCTGCGTCGTATGTGGTCAATCGAAGCCGACGATGGACCCGCAATTTATTTTTGTTTTATTTCGCAGCTGACTGGGAGGAAAAAGTTCACCAGTTTTTAGCATGTTTTTACACACAGTTGTCACTCAGTAGATGTCATGTGCGCGAGGTAATTTAGTATTACAACAACAATACCAACTATCCAATAAAATCCTGTGATTGCCACTTCCTGTTTGTCCAGTTAAACAAGCAAATGACAGAAATTGCACTTACGATTTATCTTCCATTCCCTATTGTGCAAGCCTTGAAATTACACTTCTCCCTCATTAAAGCGCTGAAATTTGGGAACAAACTATGGAACACACACTAGTCAAGTTAGGCTTATCGGACTACCTGGTACCTGAACTGTCCTTCAATATAGGCCTGGAATTGAGGGAAAGATAATATAGACTTCATAGCAGCATGATCAGGTGACTAAGTTATACTTTCAGCAGTCTCTCAGTTGTAAGTGAAAATTGAGGGGTTATATTAAACCACAGTTCTCTACTTTTGTCAATCAGTATAAACTCTTTGTTGACAAGTGTCCTAGGTATTTAAATAGCCCCATTGACAATGGGTTCTCAAGCATATGGTCAGATCATGTCATTTTGACCTAATTGTTTATTCTAGCTAGTTCTCAGTTTCAGAGCATCATTCTGCATTTTATACTGAATTTTGCATATTTGGTAAGGATTTATAATTTCACTCAAAATAAGCTTAAGATTCCAGTACTTGTGAAAATGTTGAAAATTTGAATATCTTCTTCAAAACATCAGCTATGTAAATACTGTAACAGTTAAGCGGGTGGTTGGGTGGGTTGAGGTTCCTGTTGCTTCAATGCATTTTGCTGAGAAGCAACATGAACCTGATCATGTGATGTCTAGCATTGTAATATCACTTGTCTTTATTGCACCATGTGAGCATCCTGTCTGTGTCTTGTGCTCTGTCTTCAGTGTTTTATAGGGTGGATGGAGGGTGTCTAGTTCCATGCTGCTTCAAAGATTTCTTCTTTGAAGTAGCAGGAACACAACTGGGCTGGGTGGTGCTTAGTTGGTTCGTCGTGATATAGCTGAAATATTGTTGAAAGCGACGTTAAATTCTATTCGCTCACTCACCCTGTAACAGTTAAGAGGTTTTCTTGCAAAATTTATCATTCATATGGAGGCAGACCAATGTCATTTCTAAAATCTCTTGCCTTCAGGTTGCTGACAAAAGGGTGTCCAGGAAACATGGTCTGCTTGAGGTGTTTGATGGCAAACTTTATTTGACTCCAGTATGTATATATGAGGATACTTTATGTTGATTTTATGTTTTAAATTTATATAGTACCTCGACAGGTTTTGCATTTCTACTATCCAGTTAATTCAATAATGATAATGACTGTAATATCATATAATTTATTATTTGAAATTGCTGAACGTTCATATTCAAGCATGACTTTCACAAAATATTGCCAAATAGAACTTTTTAAACTGATTTTTCGCATTTCAATAAGACATCCAATTTTAAGATTGTAAACCTGAAATGTTTGTCACAGATGATGACTTTGATGTTAAATTTGTCATCTTCTCTTTTAACAGACCCATATGAACCCATGTTTTTACAAAGAAAATGGATCCTCGGAACAAATAACATTAGTAAAAGACGTAACACGGGAACTGGACGATGGAGATAGTTTCAGCCTTCTGCCAGATGCATTGAATTTTGAGGTGGTCTTCTCCAAGAAAGCTCAGTACAATGGTGGCCTCAATAGGTGGGTAGGCCTAATTACATTGATCTGATCTCACAAAAACTTGTTTTTCAATATCTCAAACATACCAATTATACATATTGTTACTTTCATCAAAATAATGACTTCTCTTTGTCATATCTAATATTTATCATTTGACCATCATTTCCTCAACATGAAGGTAGATACAACATTGCAATGAGGGGCTTGCAGTATACAATGAAACCAATCCTGTACCATGATTACCATTTCTGTTTTGTCCATTTCACACTTTTCTGGCCCATTGAACCAATCAACATCCAAGATTGGAACTTCCGTTTTAATAGCCACTTTCTGTGTGTAGTGACAGGGAATGTTTTTTAGATTGCTGTCGTGCATCAAGTCACATGTATGACATTGATTGATCTCATTATTTCTAGTGAGGAAACAAAGACCAGAGATGACACTAAACCCCAGTCAGAGGAATCAGGGACAAAATCTAACAAAAGTACGAACAAGGAAAGTGTTCCTCCCACAGGTTAGTCATACAGTTAAACTGAATTTGAAGGTGGGATTTTATCACTCAAACTGTATAGTATATGATGAATTTCATACACTGTTGAACTAACATTCACATACCTTATTGATGTTGTGTCCCTATGCGATAGACATTTTTAACACTTACCACGGAACAAAATATAGTCCCTGTGGTCCCCAATGCCCACACGCGAATACTCAGAATCCTCTCTGATCTGACCACATCACTTCCTTCTGTCCTTGTGATGTCGCAATGAAAGGATGTGTCTCAAATTGTCTGAAAAAGTCTTGGACTAGCTTTGCGATTACCACAGAATTACCTCGGATATTACCTTGGCTGTGATTGTTGAATTTTGGCAAAAACCCAAGAGTTCTGAGCATTGAATCTCTAGTGTGGATAGACTTGCTTTATAGTGTATCCCAGGCCAGATCAATCTTACATTTCACTGGAAGATGTTTGATAGCTGTTTGTCCATGGTGATATTGTGACCAGTGTTAATATTAACTACTATACAGAAATGACAATCTCGTATGGTGTATACTAGTCCCCCACACAGCATTTTTTTCCGTATTGACTACTATCTATATTGTGATTGTTTTGCTAGAGTCCAGTGATGGGAAGGATGTTGACCAATCCGTGGAGACTCTTCCCTCAAAGAAAGACGAGCCCACATCTTCCAGCTCTAAGGTTGGTTGTGGAGGTGCATGTTTCCATGTTTATCGACTATTATTTATTCAGACTATAATTTGACTTCCCAATAGGCATTGAAATGACTTGGGTACAGAAAGGGTATTTTTATATAAATTGGATGTTTTTGAAGTAAAGTATGAGGTAAGCCAAATATGATACAGGTATGTCTTCACTATTGTTGAAATTCTGTTATCCTTTCCTCCCAGCTAGAATTCTTACATAATTAAACATATAGATAGTACATTATACAAATCATCATCATAAGGATTTTATTTGCTGTTACAGCAGTTACAACATTTGGGGGGCCAAATGGGGGGTGTCCCCCTCCCATGAAGGGGGGGGGGGGTCCAGGGGTTTTCTCCCCTGGAAATTTACCATTCATTTTACTAATTTTGTAATAATTCGTTTTTCGACAAATTGTGTGTTCTTTTCATTGTACATGTTGTACGGTCTCATCTCGTTTCTTATCTCCAGTCAGAGGTTCACAGACTCAGTGACAAATCTCCATGATGCTGAAATTTCTATTTTCATTTTATGTTGTATATCACGTCGTATACAACATAAAATGAACAGGGAAATTTTTTCTTCATATTGTTTTGCATGTCAAGTTACCCAAATTAAAATATGCTTTTTGTTGGTAAAAGAAAATAGCAGCCAAACACAATTTGGCAATTCTTATTTCCATAATATCAGTACGACGAGTCAATATAACTGGTTTAAGCAGAACACTATGAAATAACAAGATATGCTCGATCCAGTATAGATAAAGATACTTACCCATATATATATTTGGGGGTATTCCCCCCCCCCCCCTCCCAAACTAACTTTTTGGGTGAAACATCTTTCGAACACCTGTGCAGGAAAACGTCACCTTGTCGATGCGTAAGTTGTTGCATCAATGCCTAATTAACATTTTTATCAACAATGAGAGGCGGATATCATATGAAGCTGATAAGTCGTGCAGACTGTGCTGGAGTTAACACTAAATCAGATAGAAGAAACACTGGAAAGAAGTGCACGAAACTGCAATGTAAAACTAGTTACAATAAATTTGAAAGAAAGAAAAGGAAGGAAGAAGGGGGGTTGGGGGTATTCCCACAGAAAATTTAGAAATTTCAGATGCCTTACTATAGACGCCCCCGGCCCCCCATCCACCGGCTCCGCTGCGCCTGTGTTATACTTTCAGGGCACTCACACTTTAACCTCATGTGTTCTGAAAGCATATAAACGAATGCACAGCTAATTGTTCGTACAAAAAACTGGTTGAAATATCAAGTCACTTGTGAAGCATTCTTCTGTTTTCAGAGTCTCTCTCACATTATATTATGTAATTGATATACTTTCAGGTTAGTGATAAGCCTAAATCAAGTGGAACTCATAGCATGGCCAGTCCCATAGAAAAGAAAAGAACGCTTCCTAACTGGATGTTAGATGCTGCTAAAGGTGCTTCTGTGGCTGTGAAGAAAAAGAAACCAGGTGAATCCTATCAAAAGAGATTGAACATTAGGAGTTGTAACAACAGGTTCTTTTGTTAATTTCTCATGGAAGAACCCCAATTTATTCTGGGGGTACTGCTTTTATCCTGTCTGCACAACTGGATTTGTCTGGAGATGTTGAGTGTGAAAAAGATAAAGGAAGTAATTTTCCACACTGCGATATAACCTGAAGCAAATAACATAATCTTCGAGAAAAGCATAAACATTTTCCAAGTCTGAAATGATCGTTATAGTCAATGGGCCAATAGTTACAACATCCCCCGCCCCTCTGGGTTTTTTGTAGACTCATTTTTAGATAGCTTATTACATGTCTTTCCGATATTTGCTGGTTTGCTGGTGGAATAGAGATGCAGGCTTTGTCAAAGCTATGTGGTATTGGCAAATTTGTCATTTCAAAAATGGGGGTGGGATGCAATTCAGCCTTATATCTTCCTTATCTTTGGGTGTAGCAAGGTGAAATTTATCACAGAATTTCCCAATATCATGCTCTTTCGGGAAATCCAATCAAATTTGACCTTGACCTATTTTATCAAGGCAAATTCTAGTATTTGCTATATTTTTAGAAGGATTAAATCTAGGGTCTCCAAATTCATATTACATATGCAACTGGTGATTGAATAGAAGCCGTGACTGGGTGCTGTACTGGCTGGGCTGATCAGTGTCCAGGATAATAGGAACTGTGAAGACTCTTGTGTTCTGGCACATATAGGCACTGTCGTGATATGACTGAAAAAATGTTGAAGACGACGTTAAATCCTACTCACTCACTCCCCCTTGACTAGAAGCCTATCCCAGTTCACTGACCTTGACCTATTTTTTCAAGGTCATATACTGTTTATTATGGTATAACATGAAGAAATGTAGCTAGCCTTTCCAAATTAATACTATGTATACATCTGGCGATAGTCCAAATGTGTGCTGTAGACAACTCACCTTGACCTATTTTATCCAGGTGAGATTCTATTTAGTACAATCTTTCATGAAGGATTATATATTATCCAAATTTATACCACATAATGCCTGAACCTGAAGTTAATTGAATATCACTGACCTTGACCTATTTTCTAAAGGTCACATTCTATATGTTAAGTCTAAGATCTCGGAATTCATGTTCCATATGCAATAAGTTGGAATAGACTAGAAAATTGTTGAACAAGGCTCGAAATTAGCATTGCACAAATGCATGTATTTTTTCCACGGTGCATGTAAATTTTGATCGTCAGGTGCACAGCGTGCATGTAGCTGCATTTGCAAACAAAGTGTTGAAAGATGGACCATCGATCATGCCAACTATAACTTTCGGCAGACTGACAAAATGTCCTCCATTCGATGGGGGTAGAATATTTCACTAGGGTAAATGTTATTTATGCAGAGCCTGCTATTCTACAAGCTGTGCATTGAATTACCCCCGTGGGTATTTTTATCTCGGGCACTCCTGCATCAGATGTTCCACACTATTTCTTAGCCCGCATTCACCTAGTGTTTGACATTTCCAAACTGTACAAATGAAGTGAACACAGGGTAACATTCAAGCTTTTTTCTGTAGCCCGTTGTAAGTGAGAGTCAGGCTGCAGTTGAATCCATAGACTAAGAGGAGTCCAGACGATGTTGCGGAAACATGCACGAATCCCGCAGCAACAACATCGGACATACCTCCAGTGTTCTATGCAAGAAGATTTGTTGAGTCCAATATTTGATTGTAAATTTGTCAATTTGAAAAATTAGCAAAGAGTGTTTAGTACACGTGTCCCCTCAATAGTGATGCATCTTAATACAAATCTCCCTAGTATAATCCGTGGCGTGTCCGACTCCTCCTCCTCTGCTTTACTCACTATACTATTAAAGAAGCCGGCCAGTGAGGCAAGAGAAATGTGGGATTCACTTCTTAACCCGTGGCATGTCCGACTCCTCCTCCTCCTACTTCATGAGATCCCTTGGTCACCCTACAGTAGAATGGGTCTACTGCGCATGCGTGATGGGTAGTATAGAAAGGGCACAGCAGGTCGCATAGGTGTGGCGCGGGATAGCTTGGGGCGAGAGACCTGGGGTTTTCACTACCTGAGATTCCATGGGCCAGGCTTGCACCCTACAGTAGAATGGGTCGACTGTGCATGCGCGATGAGTAGTGCGCGATGAGTATTGCGCGATGAGTAGTATAGAAAGGGCACACGATTTCCCTAGTTCAGATAATACATCAAAATATTTGACTTCCAGACAAAACACATTTAGTTTTTTACCCCTCGGCCAAAATTTGGCCGAAGGGTATTGTCGTCGTCATGTACGTCCGTCCGTCCGTCCGTCCGTCCGTCTGTCAGTCTGTCCATCACACCTTTCTCGTTACCAAGATATCTTTAGAACGACTTACCCTAGGCACACCAAACTTGCATTGCACATCCATATGCTCGTGCCCCAGAACCCTATTGAATCTGGGCCTGATTGGTTGGAAACTTTGGTGGCCATCTTTAATTTATGCGAAATCATCACAGCTTTCTCGTTACCAAGATATCTTTAGAACGACTTACCCTAGGCACACCAAACTTGCACTGCACATCTATATGCTCATGACCTAGAACCCTATTGAATCTGGACCTGATTGGTTGGAAACTTTGGCGGCCATATTTAATTTATGCGAAACCATTAATCTTGTGTATCTCAGGTACCATTTCACTGTTCAGTGTGAAACTTAGTATAGATCATCGATGCATCAAGAAACTTCAAAGGAATGACCAAACCAGTTTCCCTGATTCCGTGGAAACCTTGGTGGCCATCTTTAATTTATGCAAAATCTTTAATGATATATATCTTTGATACCATTCAAGTGTTCTATACGAAACTTGGTTTACAGCATCGATGTATCAAGAGACCTTCAATGTATAACCACATCAATTCCTCTGAGTGGCAGGAAGGATGGGCGGCCGTCTTTAATTTATGCAAAATCATTAATGATCTCTATCTCTGATACCGTTCAAGTACTCGATGTAAAATTTGATATACATCATCGATGCATCAATAGACTTACGATAAATGACAGTTCTGGTGTTTCTGGTTGGGCGGAAACCTTGGTGGCCATCTTTAATTTATACAAAATCGTTATTGATGTATATCTTTGATACCGTTTCAGTGTTCTATATGAAACTTGGTATACAGCATCCATGTATTAGAAGACTTGCAATGAATAACTACATCAGTTCTCCTGAGTGGTGGGAAGGATGGGTGACCATCTTTAATTTATGCGAAATCATTAATGATCTCTATCTCTGATAACTTTCAAATGCTCGATGTAAAATTTGCTATACATCATCGATGCATCAAGAGACTTAAGTAATGAATACCGGTTTCTCTGATTGGATGGAAACCTTAGAGACCATTTCTAATTACAAAATTTTTCATAATCTGTATATTTGTCACTTGACTGCTTGGTGTTCCTGAAGTCTTGGTTCAAATTGAATACATTATGAATGGCTGGCGCCCAGAGCCGAGGGGTTTTCTGATGTGCAGCTTCGTATTTTTTCAAATATTGATGCATTTGATTTGTTAGAAGAGTTCGTTTGAAGGAAGCAGTGAGACCCTGTATATTTTACTGATGCCTGGCATTAGGAGAGCCCAAACTCAAAATAGGATAGGATACTTTAGGATACTTTATTGCACTATTGTGCCCGTAGGCTAACGGCACCATACAATTACAAGAAACAAACAAACATGGTGTATACATATACATACAGAACATAACAGGGTGTGGGGCTTGGGAGCCAACAACTTCATTGACGGGAGACCCCAGTGATATGGGTAAGAATAATGGTGAGTCGGCAATGCGTTACTACAGATTTACCGAACATACATGGACAAGTTTTGCCACGGCATTTACTACTGGCTGCGATTTCGAGGTCATTAACATAGTAAGTAAATGGGCATTAGACAGGGTTCCCGCGGTCATGGAAAATCCTGGAAAGTCATGGAATTTGAAAATTGATTTTCCAGGCCTTGAATGTCATGGAATTTCGTGTCTTGTCATTGAATTTTGTCAGAGGTCATGGAAAAATTAAATGAAACTTGAAAATATTCGCCAAATCAATATTTTTCTTGATTTTTTTTTAACGAAAAGGTGATTTTCCTGGACCAGGCAGCAAGCCTGGAAATAAGGGACCGGTCACGGACATTGTCCGACACGAAATGGTGTGTTGACAGGCACAGCTGTTTTTGAGTCGGTCATTTTGTCCGACACCAGATTCTCTGAAATTTATTTTTATCACAAATTAAGATCCTTGTGAAGAAACCTCTCAGCTGAATTTAGAAAATAATACTAACATGATTTTATTTTCTCTCAAACTTGCCAGTTTCTGTTGAACATGTTGAAAGACGAACACATGGTCGCGTTTTCTTTGACATTTTCTTGAGCACAAGTCTTCATGACGTTTCACATTTTGATGCACAATTTGTGAAAAATACGATTCTCAATCTAAAAAAGTTGTTGCAGCTCAAATTAACTCATATCAATTAATTTCAACACTTAGACAACTAGGCAGAATGTTTTGGAAACTCTTAGAGAGCACAGTTTGCTCCACAAAAACATCGTTGACTAACAACAACAACAACAGCAGGTTAATAGTGTGAACAATAAAAATTGCGGATTTGCAAATAATTCGGAAGTGGACTGATCTTGTATGCCAGCTATAACTTTTATTTTTTTTCTTTACCAATGACACAAGTTTCTTTTAACACAAGTTGACAATTTATTACTATTGTTGTTACATTTTGTAGTTCAGTTTTGCTTAATATATAGGACAGGTACACCATTTAAAATGACCGGTACCAAATGGTTGGTGCCTGTCATTTTGTCAGGCGGGTATAAAAAAATTATTTCCAGGCCTGGGCAGTGAATGTTCAATTCATGGAATGTCGCATGTGGTCTGCAGATGCGATCAAGTGAGCATCAGGGGAGATAACTATGATACTGGAACTTCACATTTATTTAAAATATGTCCACATGGATGTTTTTTGCGATATCTCAACAGGGGAGATAATTTGTGTATGCAGAACATTAAAGGGAACCTACTATTTGAATTATTTAGAAGAAATCTAAATTTACTTGGGATAATATAATAAAGAGAATCGAGAGAGTAAAAATCTGGATTGGTGGGTGAGATTCAAGGCAATAGTCTGTTTCAAGGCAATATTCTGAATACCGGTAATTTATTTCTTAATACATTCCTATTCACTTGGGAGCATTCACAACAATTGAGGGGTTACAATGTCAACTCATTTATATTTTATATTGAGTGACTGATTTTCTTGATCAAGCTGTAATCCATAGAGAATTCCTAATAGGTCATGGAAAAGTCATGGAATTTGTCCATAAAAGGTCATGGAAAGTCATGGAATTCAATCTGCATTTATGTGCATGAACCCTGTTAGATAGTTGAGTATATGTATCACTGGGCATAAGAGGTTGTATGGTGTTGAACAGGATATCTCCCTCAGTTTTGAATCTTTTACATTCCAAAAGAAAATGTTGCTCATCTTCGAGCACTTGGCAAAAAGTACAGAGTCTGGGGATGTCTTTTAGATATCGCCCCCTTTCGATTTGTAGTTTATGTGCACTTATCCGAAACTGTGTCAATGATACTCGGTGATGCCTATTGGGAATTGAGAAGATGCAATTTTCAGCCTGCAGTTCGTATTTGAAACTGCAGTAGGTCTCTAATTTACTAAATTTAGTAATTTTCTCTCTCCAACTGGACACAAAAATGTCAAAGATTCTCTTTTTGATAAATTTCAATGTAGATTTAGGGTAGTTACAACCTTGCTTGTTCCAGAGATATACACAACCAACATCTGCTAAGATCTTCTTAATATAACTCACCCAATTACTACAATTAGTCACTCTTTCTGCCTCAAATTGTTCTAGATAGGCTTTATATAGTAATGAAGTTGGGCTAGATGCTACAATATGTAGATAGAAATTAATACAGTTAACAATAGCAGCCAACTTAACTGGGGCTCTCCCGAGCTCACCAAGAACTCATGAAGTTTACAGATTTCAGGATAAATATATGTAGAAGGATTTTTTAAAGACCTACATCATTTTTTTTGTACATGTAGGCAAATTGCTGTGCATGTAGTACATGAAAAATTTAGGCACACACTGTGCATGTAATTTTTTTACGCAAATTCGAGCCTTGGTTGAAAATGACTGACCTTAATCTATATATTTCCAAGATCAAATTACTTGATTTGATTATGAGCTATATACATGTAGAAGAGTATATTTAGAGCTAAGAATTTGATCATGCTTTACCAGAACCTCCGTGCAAATTTTGTCCCATCAATTAAGCTGACCTTGGCCAAAGTTGACCTGACCCAACTTCCTGTGTATTTCCTGTATGAGAGAACTACAGTCAACCCTACTAGACCACATTTTTGCAGGGCTTCGTGTTTAGCGCGAGTGATAGCTCACCTGCACGCAAACACTCGCGTAAATTCATGTCACGAAAGTGATTTTAGCTCACGTAAACGGTCGTTTATATTGTATTATATTGCAATCACTCGCCTGACTTTTAATTACCCTCTCCTAAATATTTTGACAGGAGCTATTTTTAGCTCGCGCACTAATTTTAAACACAAAGCCCTGTTTTTGTAACCTAGTTGTCAAAGTTCTAAAAATACATGATCTTATGCAATGCATGATTTCTAAGTGTTGATAAGAACTGATACCCAAGGGACATTGGAGCCCATTTGGCTATTTTTGTAAATTGTTGGCGTATTTTACACAAAAAGTGTTAATATCTTCTACACTGACAAATTTTTAAAGAAATTGATTGAATCTTTAAATAGCATTAAGAGTTCTCAAAATTGGTAAAAAAAAATTTGGGGGAATTGTACTGAAAATGAGTTGTGGATGACCCTTGCATGGCCATCAATTGAATTCTTCATAACATGATCACACGTAAGATCATCTCCAATAAAAATGAAGAGTCTTACTGGCAGTGATCTCTGCACCGTTCAAAAAAGTAATTTGTCTTGGAAGACATCAATCCCATATGAAACAATGTATATTCCTGAACACACATGTTCAAAGTTGTTCACTTGCATTCTTCTCTTGTGATTTCAATGCCATTTTGTGCAATATAATGGTTTTTATACACTGTCGATAAACAAGGTAATATATTTTCATCACGATTTCTGTCTGTCCATCTATCCATCTTCTAAGTTTTTTTGCCCGTCGAGATACCTCCAGTTCTAGGTTATGGATTCCTATCAAACTTTAGTACCGTATATACCCTTTTCATAAGACAATAAACCTATTTATTTTGTTGTCAAAGGTCAATGTTACCTCGATAAAAAGAAATCTGCGAAAAATGTAAAATGGTTATGAATTGGCACCAAAGTTTGTGTATACCTTGCCAATAGGGCAAAGATAAGAATAACCCTATAATATTTCAAGGTCAAAGGTCAAGTTCAGATATCTTTGATTTGTTTATCCCTATTGTATTTATTTTAACGTTAAGAGGTCAAAGGTTAGGGTCACTTAAGGAAATTGAAAATTATGGGCAAAAAATGGAAAATTGTGTTCGTCTCTTAACTCCAGTTCAGAGATGTGGATTATGATAATAGATCTACTATTCATCAAACTCAGGACTAGCAAGGATATGTATTTATTTTGAGATATATCCGTCCATCTGTCTGCGAGTAAACTTCTATTGTTCGATATCTGGTGTTCAATGGTTTGTATGTTACTTTGAGTATGCCTTATAACCATGGTACACCATATCAATTGTGAGGTCAAACCGAGGTCACTTAAAGACAATTTTTATACACCCGCCAAAAGGCGGACGTATTATGTGATGGCGGTTTCCGTCCGTCTGTCCGTCCATCCGTCTGTCCGTCCCCCGTGTCCGGTCTATATCTGGGACAGTTTTGTATCTACTGTTCTAATTTTTGGTGAGTGGATACCCTATGGGAAGACGGTGTGTCGCGTACCAAGATGAAGGTCAAGGTCAAAGGTCACTGGCCGAAGAAACAGGAAATCACTGAAGTGTTCGTGTCCGGTCTATATCTGTGAACGTTTTCTATCCACAGTTGCAATTTTTTGTGAGTGGATACGCCAGATGGAGACGATGTGTCGCATACCAAAATTGAGGTCGAGGTCAGAGGTCAAAGGTCACTGTTGCCTAAAATCAGGAAATCATTGATCATTGACAATTTTCTATCTACAGTTCTACATTTTGGTGAGTGGATGCCCTAAGGGGGAACGATGTGTTGCATACCAAATGTAGGTCGAGGCCGGAGGTCAAAGGTCAGTGAGACCGAAAAATCAGGAAATCATTAAAAAATTCTAATTTTTTTTGAGTGGATTCAATAGGGGGAAATGAAGTGTTGCATACCAAAATATATGTCAAGGTCAAAGGTCAAAGGTCACCGTGACCCAAAAATTAGGAAATTATTAAAAATAACATTTCTTTGTGTCAGTAGATACATTAGGGGGACACAATGTGTCACATATCAAAATGTAGGTCAAGGTCAAAGGTCAAGGTGACTGTGACCCCACAATCATGAAATTGTTAAAAATCATGATTTTTTGAGTCCATTGAGAAATTAAGGGTAGCCGTTTTGTCCTGTACCAAAATTTAGATCCAGGTCAATAGTAAAGATCACTGTGACACCAGAATCAGGGCCAAAGGTCAGTGTGACCTAAAAATCAGGAAATCATTAAAAATTACTAATTTTTGGTGAGTGGATTCAGTAGGGGGAAATGAAGTGTTGCATACCAAAAATTAGGTCAAGGTCAAAGGTCACTGTGACCCCAAAATCAGAAAATTATTAAAAATAACATGTGTTTGTGTCAGTAGATACATTAGGGGGACACAGTGGGTCACATACCAAAATGTAGGTCAAGGTCACTGTGACCCTAAAATCGTGAAATTGTTAAAAATCATGATTTTTTGTGTCCATTGAGAAATTACGGGGAGATAGTTTGTCACGTACCAAAATGTAGTTCAAGGCCGAACGTCAAGGTCACTGTGACCCCCAAAATCATGAAATTCATAAAAATCATGATTTTTTTGTGTCTATTGATACATTGACGGAAGACGATGAGTCGTGTACCAAAATTTAGGTCAAAGGTTAAGGTCACTGTGACCCCAAAATCAGGAAATCATCAAGTCACATTTTCATATGCCTGTCGAAGACGAGGTCATGTAATGCGATGTTGCGTTCTGTCCATTCATCCATTAACATTTGTTGTTCATGCAGTATCACTAGTTTCAAGGTATGGAATGGTATCAAATATCTTACTCGCATGGCGAAGAGGAGCCATACATCAATTTGTCAAAGGTCAAGGTCACAGTCCCCCAAAACTGAATCAAGTTTAGCTGACTATGTGTTGGGTTGGAATATTCAGAGTTCTCTCCCCTACATGTATATGGCATTTGTCCTGTGGAGTTGTCTCCCTTGTTTGAAACAGCTACATTTAGTTAAACTGTTGTGAAATAAAAAACATAACTTTTACTAATTTAACGGGGAGAGGTTTCCTTTATGAACTTATACCTGTTTATCAACTCAAGAACAAAGGTTTACTTCATCACTTTCTTCTTCCTTCATGAAAAATTCTCTCATCTGAAAGAAATCCATTTGCGGGAAAACTACCCTTTTCTTGTGTTTGACTATTGTTGATTTCATTGTGGGATAGGTGAGCTCTCGGTTCTTGCTCCAAGGTCACCCAGTTTCCAAGAGTTAAGCTCATTTTAGTTTATCATTCAATTTTAGATGTGATATATGTTACATTCTCAGAAGCACAAAATTGTAGACCTTTCTCTGGATTGCTAGCTACCAATTGGAATCAAGGCTATTAAACAACCTTGAAATTTGGACCAGCGTAATTCCAGATATACGGGCGTATATTGAAGCCCCTTGGGCTCTTGTTTGTTAATGCTGTAATCACAACTTGGAGTTAAGAATTCAGATTGTGATCAATTTTCAGTTATACCTCAATCTCATGGCAGGCAAGAAGTTTATCGATTTGAGTTCACAGATCAAGGGTCACTGAAGTTCTAAACAAAATAATGCTGTATGGCAAATTCATATCCTTGGATATTGTGTGACATTTACATATCGCTCCGATTTCATATGCAGGCCTAAGAAACAATTCCATGCATGCATCTCACTTCCTTGTTCGTCTATCTATTTCCCTGAGCTCGGGGTCAATTCTGTGTACTATATGGCCAGAAATCCTGGCGCTCGCCCCATCCTTTCCTTGTGCTCGTGAAGTATTCCACACCTGCGTACAAAATTCCATGCGCTTGGACAAATTTTCACTAATATACTGACTTCGGGGAAGAACTGCTGCAAGTCTAAGAAACTTTGTTCGCAGTCGTGGAATACTTCACGAGTGCAAGGAATGAATGGGGCGAGTGCCAGGATTTCTGGTCTCCATGTACACGGAATTTTCCCTGAGCACAGGAAAGTAGATAGATGGACATGGAACTGAGGTGCATCCGAATCGTTTCCTAGGCCTGATATATCTTCTTTTTTGTCATGTATATGTATACATAAATATGATAAGCGATTCAAATATTCGATCACCAGAAGTGTTTTCTGATTCCCCAAAATGATGCTTGATCTTAAAAATTGGATTGTAGGTCGTGGAACAATGCCGGAGAATTTGGCTTGATCGAAAACTTTAGATAGCGGAAGTTCCAGAACAGCAAGTATATACCCGATTATCTCCCCTATTTCACACAGTTCTTGGACTGTTAATAAAACTTGAAATTTTCTGTTTCTAGCTAATAAACCAGCAGCTCCAGCCAAAGCCAGGAAGCGAGAGCTGAGTCCTGCAGAAGAAGGTTCAGAAGAAGAACTGATACCCAAGCGCAAGGCTAAACCTTCTCCTCCTAAGGCGAAGCCCATGGCCGACATATCTGATGATGAAAAGCCGAAGCCCAAGGCCCGAGCCCAACGAGACCCAAGTCCTTCTGAAGAAGAGGAATCGGATGAACCTAAGAGAAACGGTAAAGGTCGAGGGAAATTAAAACGTGCCCCAAGTCCGTCTGATGATGAGGAATCTGAAGAAGAGTATAAGCCTAAAGCTCGGGTCAGAGGTCGAGCCATGGATAGTCCCAGTCCATCAGAGGAAGAGGATTCTGAAGAGGATTACAAACCTAAATCAAAACGCGGTAGATCCAAAAGGAGTCGCTCTTCAGATGACGATTCGGATGAAGACTATGACCCCAGGGCCAAGGCTAAACCCAAACCAAGAGCACGTCCTGCAGCTAAGCGAAAACAACCAGCCCGGTCCAGGAGGAAGAGGTATCAGAGTGAGGAAGAGTCTGATGAAGAGGACTATACGCCCACCAAACGACCCTCAAGAGCTGCAAAGGCCAAGAGGGCCAGCTATGGTAAACCAGTATTTATTTGTCCCATTTCTATTACCAGCATCAGCACTTTTTTTATCCTAAGTTGTTGAACAGGTGATATTTGACATTTAATAGTGGTTTAATGTTTTTGAGAATGGTCAAAGTTTAAATGAACAAACTTGAAACCCTCAATTACCATGCCTGTTTGAAAACGGCGAAGGCCATGACCTGCTGACCCATGACGTTGGAGTCTGATTACGATCGTTCGTATTGAGCAATCGTAGCGAATGTTCCAGGCGGCATTTCCATTGTAATGGAAGTCACAATTTTGTGTGCAAGAAGATACATTAGGGGGCGACTATCTGTTGTGCAGGCGTATATTGAACTTGAAGTGAGACTCTCTGTTGTGCAAGCATATATTGAAGCCAATTCCAGGCCTCTCATTTTGAGGAGAGTGATTAAGGTTAAAGGATACAATCACTCGCCTCAAAATGAGAGCCCTGCAATTCTGGCTCTTGTTCAAGATAAAACTACTTGATAAAAGTTGATTCAATGCTGTTATATCACAAGTTTGCTTGAAGGTTATTGAGAACCTTTCCAGATTCACAATGCATATGCATCAGTTTATTAACCAGAATGGTATCAAGGACGAGTGACTTTGACTTACTCTCCCCATAGTACCTTTCATAGGTTCAAATATACGTCATGAAGATTCATAGCTAGTCCTTCCATATATGTACACCACACTTCAATCTGATGATGGACCAACACTGTATTGAAGATAATAGTGATTTTGCTCCAGTTGAGTTGTGGTACATGTATATCAATAACTGAATTATGACCAAACTTCCCAAATTAAGGGTGAGTGAGTGAATAAGATTTAACATTGCTTTCAACATTATTTCAGTCCATATCATGACGTTTGGTTCCTATTCCATTTCACACCCGGAAACCACACGAGTGGAGTCCTATTCCTTTTAACATCCGGGATGTTCCATTCCTTTTCACACCCAGGAACCCCACGGGTGCCCCAGTTAGTCGCCTCTTATGACAAGCTCTCTGAGGAGCTGAGGCCTGTTCTTACCATGACCTGGAGTGTGCACAATGACACCTCAGGTCAATCCCCGGGAGTCCCATGGGGCTTCCCTAATTAAGCAGTACATGAATCTGAATCCCAACAGCTGAGAGGTTTTGAGCCCATTCAGCTATTTTCTTGATTTTGATTGACACAGGAAGCATTTATCTGTATACAAGAGAGTGGAAAGTGTATCCGGTATATCTTTTAAATTAAGGAACAAGTTAGGCGCTGAACTATTAGAAAAGAGCACATGTTATTTCCTGTGTAGGTGTGACTTCCTCAGACCACTCTGCTCCATTAATAACTGACGATCGATGGTGATTGGCTCATAGACGTGAAAAAGCTGCATGACGTCTTTAACCCCAATGCTATCAGAGGGTATATCTGACACTAAGAAGTATTCAGTCTGATACCATGAGAATGTAACATTACCACATTACACCATTCTCACCTGTCCTAGCACTATGTATAATGAATGAAAGGGTAAAAGGAAGTGTGTTTGGAATATCTAGGTTTGAATATGTATCATTCAGTGACGAAAGGTTCAGTATTCACACAATCACCCCAACTCTAGTGATAAATGTTTGGACTCTAATTTCCACAGTGGACGACTTGGTGGTTGATGATTTTAGTGACTTGAGCGAGGAAGAGGTGAAAGCTAAGAAGCAGAAGGATGAAGCGGACAGTGACTTTGTGGTGGATGAAGATGATTCAGGAAGTGACTGGGCTGGAGACAAAAAAGCCTCCCACAAATCTCCTGTAAGCCTCACCACGCTTTTCAGAAAACAATAATCAAATGTATTAGAGCAGTCCCACAAAGTGGAGCATATAGAGCATTTCCACAAAGTGGACAGAGGACATTCCGGTTGAAAACCCCTTCTTGGATGCCTTCTCGTAATCGGAAGAACAAAATTGTTACTAAACTCTGATTCCCTGAATGAATAGACTTCAGAAAATAAAAAAAAGAGGCACTTTGGTGAGTTCATTTATTGCAATTCAATTACTGGAATGTTTAAGTGTTCTTCTGGTGTGGGACCTTGGATGACCTTGTCAGGATTACTGCAATTATAGATATTATAGATATTGTACTGTTGTAACTGTAATACATATTGCTAAAAAAGACTTTCCATTATGCAGTGTTTGTTAGTAAATCCTTGCGATTATGAGCCCAGATCACTTCTCCTATTTATTCTACATTGCTCTAAATTCTGTTCGGGTTTTTTTTCGGTGTAGAATAAAACTAGAGGTCGCCCACAGCCTGGAAGAAGAGCTGCCAGGAAAACGTCAAAACGAAAGAAGAAAGATTCTTCTGATGAGATTTCAGAGGAAGAGGAGGAATACTCTCCTCGTCCCAGCAAGAGAAGGGGAACAACCAAGGATGAGGATGTTCCCAGCAAAAAAAGAGGGACCGCAAAGGATGATGATGTCCCCAGCAAGAGAAAGGGGACCACAAGGGATGACAATGTACCCAGCAAGAAAACCACCACCAAGCACAGAAAGCCTTGCCCATTTGGCAAGAAATGTTATAGGTGAACATTTCTTTAACCTGCACAACTATTTTCATTGTTTCATGTCTGTCCTCAACAATCTGGTTCAGTTGGCACATGTTATGATCTGTCTTTCTCTTGTAGGACTCTGCATTTTCAGGTGTAACAAGTTTGCCTGGTGACCCTGCCCTTGCACCATCTTCGCATGGCGGTAGAGTAGAAAACTTAGAACATGATACAATGATGCACAGTATCAAGTGTTCCAGGATTCAACGACTTAAATTTTTCATGGCTTTATTTTCTACATTTTAGCAAGGTCAAATTCCAGTTTGTGCTATATTTTTTAAATGAATATAGTTTGGGTCTACAAATTCATATTACATATGTATTTGGTAGCCTACCTAAGTTGATTGACCCTGGCCCAGTCCATCCATTTAATTCATATGAATGCTTGCATTGTACATTAGGGGATCTTGCAGGTTTGAAGTAGTAAGTTAAACTAATCAGTCAATATCAATACGTTACACACCAATCCTCAGCCCAGGCTCTCATGTAGACATGTTGTGACTACCTGGTTCTTTTTATGTAGATGTTCAAAGTGTGCCATGAATCTTACACGTCATTGTAACTGGACAGTCCAAGATGTATATTTCCAATATAACATCTTAGTTTACTGAGAAAGGTCACACTCTCGATAATCAAGTAAGGTCACACTCTCGATAATCAATTAAGGTCACACTCTCGATAATGAAGTAAGGTCACACTCTCGATTATCAAGTAAGGTTGCACTCCTGATAATCAAGTAAGGTCACACTCTTGATAATCAATTAAGGTCCCACTCTCGATAATCCAGTAAGGTAACACTCTTGATAATCAAGTAAGGTCACACTCTCGATAATCAAGTAAGGTCACACTCTCGATAATCAAGTAAGGTCACACTCTCGATAATCAATTAAGGTCACACTCTCGATAATGAAGTAAGGTCACACTCTCGATTATCAAGTAAGGTTGCACTCCTGATAATCAAGTAAGGTCACACTCTTGATAATCAAGTAAGGCCACACTCTCGATAATCAAGTACGGTCACACTTGATAATCAAGTAAGGTCACACTCATGATAATCAAGTAAGGTCACACTCCCGATAATCAAGTAAGGTCACACTCTTGATAATCAAGTAAGGTCACACTCTCGATAATCAAGTAAGGTAACACTCTTGATAATCAAGTAAGGTCACACTCTCGATAATCAAGTAAGGTCACACTTGATAATCAAGTAAGGTCACACGATAATCAAGTAAGGTCACATTCTCGATAATCAAGTAAGGTCACACTCTTGATAATCAAGTAAGGTCACACTCTCGATAATCAAGTAAGATCCCACTCTCGATAATCAAGTAAGGTCACACTCTCGATAATCAAGTAAGGTCACACTCTCGATAATCAAGTAAGGTCACACTCTCGATAATCAAGTAAGGTTGCACTCCTGATAATGAAGTAAGGTCACACTCTTGATAATCAAGTAAGGCCACACTCTCGATAATCAAGTAAGGTCACACTTGATAATCAAGTAAGGTCACACTCACGATAATCAAGTAAGGTCACACTCCCGATAATCAAGTAAGGTCACACTCTTGATAATCAAGTAAGGTCACACTCTCGATAATCAAGTAAGGTAACACTCTTGATAATCAAGTACGGTCACACTCTCGATAATCAAGTAAGGTCACACTTGATAATCAAGTAAGGTCACACTCATGATAATCAAGTAAGGTCACATTCTCGAGAATCAAGTAAGGTCACACTTGATAATCAAGTACGGTCACACTCTCGATAATCAAGTAAGATCCCACTCTCGATAATCAAGTAAGGTCACACTCTCGATAATCAAGTAAGGTCACACTCTCGATAATCAAGTAAGGTCACACTCTCGATAATCAATTAAGGTCACACTCTTGATAATCAAGTAAGGTCACACTCTCGATAATCAAGTAAGGTCACACTCGATAATCAACACAGCTGTATATGGTGGTGCATGGCAATGATGCACTGCACTGAAACTTTGCCGATGAACCATGTTTCAAGGAGGTTTGAGAATATATTAATTTATGATATAATATTATGATGTACATATATAATAATAGTTACCATGGTTACTGTTAATTTCATTGGTATGTGAAACTGCCAAATAAGATTCATTATTTTATATCACAAAACCTACTGAAATTGACCATGGATGATGTTCTATCATTGACAGGAAAAACCCTGGTCATTTTAAGGAGGTGGCTCACCCAGGGGATGACAGTTATGATGAGGGATCTGAGGAAGAAGAGGAGGAGGATGAAGGTTCAGATGAGGGAGGATCAGGTTCAGACAGTGGAGACAAGCCAGAGTGTGAATTTGGTACTGACTGTTACAGGTGAGCTCAGCTTGAAGAGGGTCTAGTCCAGTATTCATCCGTCGCTAGGGGGGGTCGTGCAGGCTGTTCTTGGTGCGCAGAATGCACTACAGACGCATGTATTGCACAAATTGTATGTAAAAGTAGGATCAGCTGCACAGCCGAAAAACAATAATTTGAAAAACGATGTTAAATATTCCAAACGAAATAGTATTTCACTTTTGCAATGCATACAATGTAGAATAGTGCTTAAATCAGCTGACTATATGCAATTTCTCTCAATATGATTATGTTTGATCATGCAGGAATTCATTTATTGATAAAGTCCAATGTGTCCTGGATTATTGTTATTGTTGTTCCGGATTCACGAGTATAGGTTTCAAAGCAACCTGTAAATGCACATGGTTATTGTCTTCATGTTTCATGAGTTAAAAGTTCATTTTTTCGCACAACAACAATGCTTGTGTCAGCATGTATCGTCAAGAGGACGAGTACAGGCGTTCTTCGAAAGATCAGGGATTGGGGGGTCGTTTCTGTAGATGAACTAGCTACAATTTTTGAGGTGTACAAGAAAATACTTGAGGACACGTTAGTGTGTGTACCCGCCGGCGACAGTGTGAAATTGTCGTGTTCAATCGGGAAGGACAAACTGTCAGGAGATGATTATTCCTCCAGGCACCAGTTGGGGAGTCAATTGAGTTGTTTGGGAGATATCTGCGATTCAAGCTGACCATAGATGAGCCAGGGAATGGACCTCAGTAACCATCAGCCACTGTTAAAACGCATTTGAGGTGATGCAAAATGCACAGAGATGAACATAGATGGGATCACATATACCACAGAAGTATGATCTCAAGGCGACCTAACAAAGATACAAGCTGAATAACGATTCCTTAAATCACCTGGATATTAGAGGAAGAAAATATTGGAAAAATAACCAGCCAGCACCACCATAAAAAATATATAAAATAAAAACCTGCCCGCCCACACCAGTATTTAAGAAAAAGTCCATGAGAAACATAATTTGTTTTTGGTCTTATCAGGTGAGGTTACAGGATGTGGGTGTCTAGAATTGCCAAATATGTGTCAACGAGTATATGTGAAATGCCTAAAATGTTTAATTTACAGGAAGAATGCAGAACATTTGAAGGAATATAAGCATACTAAAGCACCACCAAAAGGCCATTCAAAGAAACCAGTGGAGAAAAGAGAGAAGGGTATGTACAGCATTTAATGTTGGAGAAAGGGAGTAATACATGTAGTTATCAAGGTCCCAGTTCATGTATTGTATTTTGGTGAGATTAGTAAATGCATATGTTCATTGGATTCTTCAAAATTGTTGAAGGCTGATTAAAACTGAAATAAGGGCATATAAAATATCTACTTTTTACCACTCAGCCAATTATAACTGGAGTATTGGCAGCATCATCTGTTTGTCTGTCCAAATCGACATTACCATGGTAACTCTGTGACTTGTTAGACCATAACTGGACTCCCAGAATTATACAGCCTGCTTTGAACCAGAAACCTTGTGAAGCTCACAGACCTTTTTCTGTCTATTTTTTCAAGGTCAAATTACATGTAGTCACACATTAAGATATTTCAAGCACAATATCTCTTAAGGATTATTGATAGTCTTGATACCACAGATGTATCAATGCTTACATTAATCCCTTTAACAATTTAATCACAGGAAGTGAAATTTCCCACCATAAATCTGGGGGTGATCAAAGTTGTTAGAACAGGAAGTTGAAAAACAGTTCAAAATCGTACATACAATACATTATTTCTTCGTTATTTCCATGCTTTTTGAGAGTTATCAAATTTATTAGAACCACTGATTGAATTTTGTCCCCAAAATTGGGAGTGATTGAATTGATAGGGGGATTGAATTATTAGAGGGATAACCATATTGATCAGAACTTCATTGAAGAGAGACTTTGACCCATTTGTTCCAGGTCTATGGTAACACCCATTAACATCTGATTGTTTCCCATAACTAACCTGTTGATGGACCAGAACCCTATTGGAGATAATAAATAATATTGGCCTAGATTTTAAACTGAATTAAAAGGTACACGTATATCAATTAACGGACTATGACTAAATTTCTGTACATAACAGCATATCTGCATCACAAAAGCCGAGGGGGTTTGGGTTCATTGAGCTATATTGTTTACTGTACCTTGAAATTAACTTATTCATGTGTATACTGGTTCAAATTTCTATTCGATTACCCTTATAATTGCAATGTACAAGACCACATTGCGATGGCCTAATGGTTAGAGCATCTGCCTAATAAGCAGTAACAGGGTAATGGGTTCAATCCACGGCCACGTCATACCAAGGAACTTCCTTGTTCACGCTCAGCATTAAGAGGATGAAACAAGGATGGGTTTGCTCGGTGGTGGGTAGCCCTGAAAGTGCACTTGTCTTTATTGCACCAATTTAACTGTCCTGTCTGTGTCTTATGTGCTGTCTTTCAGTGTTTTATAGGGTGGAGGGCAGGGTGTCTGGTTCCATCTTGCTTCAAAGATTTGCTTCTTTGAACGCAACTTGGCTTGGTTTTGCATTGTTGGTTTGTCACGATATCACTGAAATATTGTTGAAAGCAACGTTAAATTTAGCTATCTCACACACACCCCTGGTTCGCTCGGTGTCAGTTTAATGTGACTGGGTGCAGTTTCATGTCTGCCTACAGGTTGATATTTCAATGGGACAACTATCAAATGGCAGCATTAGGACTGCTCTGTCATGATAAGTAGGCCTGTCGATTTGTATTGCTATTGCACAGCTG
>JAVTVY010002052.1:0-33789 GCA_036873755.1 Hanleya hanleyi
TCGACATTTCGAGATAAAACCTCAAATATTATCGTAATAGCCATGACGATGGGTTCGCAACAATTGTCCGAATCATAACCTCACTTTCTAGCTTCTAAACCATATCAGATAGGCACGGAATATGTAAAAATAACTGGAATTATGGTCAAATTGATGTTAAATTTGTAGTTTCTTCCGTATGATGAATATCGAAAATTCTCTCAGAATCTCCAAAAATAATGGCTAAGACGCAAATAACTGTGACCTATTCAGAGTATTTAATATTGTTCGTGAGTTTTACGTTGGGAAATATCATGTTGAGTAATCAAATGGGTGTTGGTGTCCGAGATAATGCATTTTAGATGCCATAGTCGCCCCGTCCAAGGGGAGATAAATCTGTATAGTCCTGCTTGGCAACATATGTAATTGGCGTAGTTGTTCTATGTTTCACTCGAAAATTCTAAATATTCTGCCCGACATTCGAAAGATCTCAAAGCGTACATTAAAATGGTATAAAACTGAGCAATTTGAGCGAAAATGACAAGGCAAATGGCTTATTACAAGTCAGCAGAGCGTATCATACGTCAGAGTATATTTTTACTGTATATAACGTTTTGCATACAGGGTGCAGTCCACAGTAGACCCCTCGTTGCTGGAAGTAGACCCTTGGTATAGTCCTTCCGTCTTTCTGAGATGCCGAACCATCCAGAAAACCCATATAAAAGTATATCTTTTCTTCATGGGAATGCTCATACCATTAATTCAGCATACGAGCCAGTTATGCAAATTCAACCCGGGATAACTTTTCTTCCCTCGGAACGTACTCAATATTTTCTGGGAAATCTATTAAACTGACCCAAAATACGCTATATTTCGTTCATTTCCTGGAAAAATCTTGACAATCGATTTCAATAAGATTCCGTCTCAGCGTTCCCCATCGCGGGGTGAGATAAAAAAGCTATTCAAAATATGGGGTCGACCAGGCCGTTTTTTGTCACATTCTCCATATGTAACATAACCCTATTTTTAAACACCTGAAAAACGTACGAAACTGAGGCTGACGAATGTTGACTTCGCGGCCCGACTCGCCATATACCTCAACCGAGCCACCCATCCGCATATGTCATTTTGAAGGAATGGTATTACCCAGAAGCTTGGTACTATAAATACTGGTTACCAAAAAGGGAAGGATAATTATCATGTGGTCAAACCCGGACGCTCTGCTGTATTAAAATTTTTGAGGGGGACCAATAATCCGAAACTGTGGACTACTCCCTATAGGCCTATATAGAGACCTCGGTGACTTTTTCCAAAAAATTCACCGATTCGTGCCGGGACACTTCCTATCATGTTTGTCTTGACGAGACTAAGAAAACAAATCCAAACAACCATACCGCAAATGTATAGAAGTAGGTTTCCCAGTGGGATAAACATTGGACCTATACCCCCAGTATGGGACTATATGGGTCTATATGGGTCTCCGTGACTTTTTTCAAAAATTTCACCGTTTCGTGCCGGGACACTTCCTATCATGTTTGTCTTGACGAGACTAAGAAAACAAATCCAAACAACCACACCGCAAATGTCGAGAAGTAGGTTTCCCAGGATGGTCCTATACCCCCATACCCCATATAGGCATTTTCCCGTAATTTAGAATAAAGTCCGTGTTCCGTATTTTTTCAGGAAAAATTTTACATACACCCACCCTGGAACTAGGGGGAGATAACTCTATTGATAGGCAAGCCCCGTTAAGCCTGGCGATCTATATACCCCCATACCCCATATAAGCATTTTCTCGGATTTTTCGATAAAGTCCGTGTTCCGTTTTTATCAGAAATTTGCATATGACGTCACTTCCGCTTTGGGTGAATGAGGCGTGACCTTTGGACATGTCCACACTTGTCTGTGTTTGTCATGCACTGGGGTTTTTCCCCACAATGGCGGCTAATGGCGGCTAATTCGCCATGTTGGAAAATGGCGCCTAATGGCGGCTAATAAGGCCTTATTGACCTTTGACCAAACTTACACCCCTACAGACTAAAAGTGGTTTGGCCGAGGTCAAAGGTCAATAGGCTCGATTTAACGGGACACTACTTGCATAACAACCTTGCACCCCTTCCGACTAAAAGTGGTTTGGCCCGAGGTCAAAGGTCAATAGGGCTCGCGGTGGCAACCTTTGCGCGCCGGGGTCAAAGGTCAGTTCCGGTCACGTGAACGGAAGCGGAAGTGACCTCACAGAGGTCATCCACCATCACCAGCGAGTGTTGACGCCCGTCAACGCCCGGTGGTGGCGTTGGTGGCGTTGGTGGTGGTACGTCACCGATGACGTCACAGGTGACTTGGGCAGCCCTCAAATCGGGGTCTACACCCCGAGAGCTACAAGATGACACCTTCCAGGACGCATTCGGACCAAGGATGGTCCATCTCGACCCCAAATACCTTCATGTACTGCCCCAAAATGGCCACTTTACTTACTGCAACCAACTGCGCATGCGCAGATTGACGTGACTTGCACTTAAAAACACACCATTCTGACTCTAACCCACACAAGCTTCACTTTGACACCTTCCACGACCCATTCGGACCCATAGCGGTCCATCTCTATCCCAAACACACACCCACATACACCCCAACATGACTGCTTTCTATACTACGGCCAAGCTGAGCATGCGCAGACTAATGACAACGTACGAACCATTAGCCCAGTCGGATGCTCCTGCATGAGAGCTTCAAAATAAGACCTCATACGACACCATTGGACCACCAGGGACTCACTTAGACTCCAACACGTCCACCCAGTATGGATTTATACATACATTGGGCTTATACCCCAGTATATGGGTCTATATGGGGCTACAGACAGACCTCGAATTTTTTTTCAAAAATTTCACTGTTTCGTCCCGGGACACTTCCTATCATGTTTGTCTTGACGAGACTAAGAAAACAAATCCAAACAACCATACCGCAAATGTATAGAAGTACGTTTCCCAGTGGGACAAACATTGGAACTATACCCCAATAACCCGTATATGGGTCTATATGGGTCTCCCTGAACTTTTTTCAAAAATTTCACCGTTTCGTGGCGGGACACTTCCTATCATGTTTGTCTTGACGAGACTAAGAAAACAAATCCAAACAACCACACCGCAAATGTCTAGAAGTAGGTTTCCCAGTGAGACAAACATTGGATCTATACTCCCCATATAGCCAGCCTATAGGCCTATATACAGACCTCGGGGACTTTTTTCAAAAATTTCACCGTTTCGTGCCGGGACACTTCCTATCATGTTTGTCTTGACGAGACTAAGAAAACAAATCCAAACAACCACACCGCAAATGTACAGAAGTAATTTTCCCAGTGGGACAAACATTGGTCCTATACTCCCCATATAGCCAGCCTATAGGCCTATTTTCAGACCTCGGTGACTTTTTCCAAAAAAATCACCGATTCGTGCCGGGACATTTCCTATCATGTTTGTCTTGACGAGACTAAGAAAACAAATCCAAACACCCTTACCGCAAATGTCTAGAAGTAGGTTTCGCAGTGGGACAAACATTGGACCTATACCGATAGTATGGGACTATATGGGTCTATATGTGCTGTATGGTACTTTTTCAAAAATTTCACCGATTCGCTCCGCGACACTTCCTATCATGTTTGTCTTGACGAGACTAAGAAAACAAATCCAAACAACCATACCGCAAATGTCTAGAAGTAGGTTTCCCAGTGGGACAACATTGGTCCTATACCCCTAGTATGGGACTATATGGGTCTCCCTGAACTTTTTCCAAAAATTTCAACGATTCGCTCCGCGACACTTCCTATCATGTTTGTCTTGACGAGACTAAGAAAACGAGACCCCACAACCTATACCGCAAATGTGGAGAAGTAGGTTTCCCAGGATGGTCCTATACCCCCCATACCCCATATAGGCATTTTCCCGTAATTTAGGATAAAGTCCGTGCTCCGTATTTTTTCAGGAAATTTTTTACATACACCCACCCTGGAACTAGGGGGAGATAACTCTATTGATAGGCAAGCCCCGTTAAGCCCGGCGACCTATATACCCCCATACCCCATATAGGCATTTTCCAGGATTTTTCGATAAAGTCCGTGTTCCGTTTTTTTTTCAGGAAAAATTTACATGCACCCACCCATGACTGGATGCCCCTTCACATAGGCTTCACATTGATACCTCATACAACTCCATCGGTCCATTAGGGCTCCCCTAGATCCCGAAACGTCTGTTTCCATACCCTTTTCCCACAATTCCCTGTCTGCGCATGCGTAGAATGGTGACAACGCTCGAGCCACTAGTCCAGTCATACGCCCCCTCACATAGGCTTCACATTGATACCTCATACGACTCCATTGGACCATTAGTGGCTCCCCTAGATCCCAAAACGGCTATTTTCATACCCTTTGGCCACCGCGCATGCGCAGAATGGTGACAACGCCCGAGCCGCTAATCCAGTCAGATGCCCCTTCACGAATGCTTCACATTGATACCTCATATGACCCCATTGGACCATTAGTGGCTCCCCTAGCTCCAAAACGTCTATTTTCATACCCTTTGGCCACCGCGCATGCGCAGAATACCGATATTTCAACCCCACACCCAGCCCATCAGATGCCCCTTCACGAATGCTTCACTTTGATACCTCATACGACCCCATTGGACCATTAGTGGCTCCCCTAGGCCAGCAAGCATATTGACGCTCTTTTTCGGTGTACCCGAAATGGCAAATATTTCGGGAACCAGGAAAAAGAGTCAGAATCCGTCCTTTCTATACTATATTTTGACCTGCAAAGGCTATCTATTGTCCCGGAGAGGGCCGGACATTTGCCGGAGATGACCGGACATTACCGGAGATTGCCGGACATTAGACGGCTTCTGATTGGACGAGAGCTCTGTGACGGATTTGACCTTTGACGGCTTCTGATTGGACGAGAGCTCTGTGACGTCATCGATGACGTCATCTCATTTGCATAAATAATAGGGAATTTACGCTTACTATACTACTACCCTGACTTGCGCGGTATTAGATATAAATATTTCAGAGCGACGATATATATCCCTGTAACACTGACTATGCTATAAAGAATATACACGAGAGTTCAAAACAGACATTACAGAGACTTCATTCCAGATTTATTGGAAATTTGATTCCTCGTTTTGCTCAACTAGTATCCAACCACAAAGTGTTAAAAGCTTGAGCTCTCTAGACCCAACTGTGAAGAAGATATCGAAGCATAATCACCCCTACCCCCATTCCTTGTTTGTTTTTGTGTTACTCAGAGCATTGGGAGAAGGCATCATGCAACCTTACTCATTACCGTAGACGTCAACACCCCGTTCCAAGTAAGCCATGCATTCGTGGTCTTGAATACACACATCAAGTAAAAGCTAACAGGGTAAAAGTACACCGTTGGAAAATTACAACAAAAGGTCCAGAAAAAATAGTTTCCTGGTGCATGATAATAATGACATAGTGACACCAATATTGAAGATAATCGGAATAGGATTGCTTTATCTGAATGATCCGTACACAGTCTCAATATGTATTAAATTTCATTGCGTTAGAATAGGGGAGAAATAAAATATTAGAACGTAATCACCCCTACCCCTATTTCGGCTTCATATTTCTCATGCTCTGGTGCCGTTAAACATGTTTATGCTGCATCCCTGAGGTGCATATTAGATGGTTACACCAGGTCTAGAATTAACGAAGAGAGGATTATCTCTCACAAATACAAATCAGGCAGAATGCAAAAAGAGTTTCTGCAACTGCAAAACAAAAAATCGTGTCTCATTTCTAAAAAAATCGAGAAAAAATGTACCCTCCAAGTTATGAAGTCATCATGACGTAAAAAACGTAAAAGGCGTAACTTGGATTACGTTATCTAATAGAACATTATTCAGAGGTCAGGTATGGGAAGTTACAGAAAGTTTAGTGCAAGAATAAAAAAGATATATGTTCATAAATACCCCTACCCCCATCTTAGAGTTAATTTTGTCTTGTTCAGACAGCGGTAAAGAAATGCATGCTGTGACCTTAAGCACCACCGTAGATGCCTACATCAGGTCTAGAAGTGACCAGCAGATGATACTCGTTCATAAACAGTGGTCAAACTAAATCTACGAGGGGGGTGCTACGAAAACCTTATTTAGACCCCCTTTTGCGATTTGGCTACCGGACTAGAGGGGGGTAAAACTGTCCACATCGCCGTTGTGCGTGTAGTGTTTATCGCGAGTTGTTGTGGCGCGTAATCAGCGTTCCGATCGATGCAAGATGGCGGCGATGTGGACAGTTTTACCCCCCTCGTCCGAGTTTAGATCTCTTGCCAAGCTAAAATGGACAGTCGCTGATAAACAAGGTGTTTTTATGAAAGGTAATTGGACATAGAATCGAATTATTTTATTGGTTATGGCCAATTGGTTCGGCAAATATTGCCCGTACAGCATTTTCCCAACAACTTCATCTGGTGACTGGTTTACAGCCATAGCGTTGTTCTCACGTAGTATAGAACAAGGCTATACCAGAGCTAATGGAAGCCGTGCCCACAATACAAACAAGCAAATAGAACAAACATGAGAGCCAGCGAGGGGCACTCGCTCACACGAATAACAAGAGGACTAAAGTATACTTTATCTTGCAATGGCAATTAATGAAACAACTGAAGGATACTTTCACCTGCTTTAACAATATGATAAGACAGAAGGATATATACTTTCACTTGCATTAACAATATGAGAGGACTGAAGGATACTATAAGTTATACCAGTCGATGCATGGGAATACAAGGTGGTATTGAAAAATAATTTGGCCAACTTTTCTAAAATTCATATGATGTCTACGCAAAAATACTTCCATGAATACGTATTTTCGAAATGAATGATAAAATGAATTGTCTGCGCTGCATAACTGTATCGCATAACTAAAACTATTTACAACTGTCTAGCAGTAGTGGGCCAGCCAAAGCTCTAGATTTTTTTTACCGGCATTTGTTTAGTAATTTTTAGTTTCACAAAAGTTAATAGTGTTATACCATATAACAGATGGAGGAGATATAAATTATCCTCACACCATGTATGCCACCAATTACTAAGACGAAATGCTGCTAAAAACATAGGACTCCTATGTCCCCGGCACGGCGGAAGCAATTCACAGCACAATTAGGCGAGGGTCCACGGGCCGCCTAGGCCCCGGAAGCTCCAGGGGTCTTAGATGGCCGGAGAGGCGTTCTAGCGTATTTCCGAGCAATAAAGCAAGAAATCCTCGCCCGTGTAAACTCTATTTGTGTTGCCTGTTTTCCCAACATTTTTTAAATATTCATCGTCAAGCAAAATGTTGTTCGGAAGTATAAATAATTTAAATATATATCAATCCAAATATATTCAATCCAAAGGTTAATTATGCTTCGATCATGTCACTGGCACAAAGATTTTTTCTACTTGTTGGGGAGCCTTTCGTCTCCTTGTGATTCATGTATATTGAAAATTCTACCGCCGTCAGCGAACGTTCAACTTCTGCGCTACCGGTACGTGGGGTGAAAACTTACCTCGGTCCACTACATGCTCTTGTAAGGAGGAACCGATTCACGTTGTTCACGAATTGATTAGCTATATCAACCAAGCTGATGGAATACATATAGCGAAGGAAGTCATCAACAACGAGAATCGGAGGCGAGTATTTGGTCGATTTCTGGAGTAGTCATGCAGTCGTAATTGACTGGCTATTATAGCGTGTACTACGAACACAACTTGTAAATCATGTGAATAAGCAAGGTCTCTCGTGGTTATAACTTATCGGAAATTAAAATCTACATTCTATACAGATATAGGTGTTTCGCGTCACTCTATCTGTTCTTTATCTTTCTCTGTCTATTTTTTTGTTTCGTGTGTGTATGTGTGTTTGTTCGGGTTTTATTCCTGTTTTTGCTGAAAGTATTGGTGGGGGATGGCCCCTCCTGCTCCGCCGATGAATGCAAGGCTGAACAATCAAATAACATTATTTTATCTTCGCTGATATCACGAAACGTCCAGGACATAGGGGTCATATGTTTTTAGCGGCATTTCATCGTAGTAATTGGTGGCATACATGGAGTGAGGATTTAATCATTTATCTATACCATCTTTTATATGGTATAACACTATTAATCTTTTGTGAGCCCAAAAATTACTAAACAATGCCGGTAAAAAAATTTCCAGAGCTTTGGCTGGCCCACTAATGCTGGACAGTTTTGAATAGTTTTAGTTATGCGATAGATATGCGACGTAGACAATTCATGTTACTATTCATTTCGAAAATAAGTATTCATTGGAGTATTTTGGCAGTTTCATGATATCAGCGAAGATAAAATACTGTTATTTGATTGTTCAGCCTTGCATTCATCAAAATCAGAAAGAAAATGGACTAGAATAGAAAACACTTATTCACATGATTTACGTGTTCGTAAAATGCTGCTCTAGTACACGCTATAATAGCGAGTCGATTATGACTGCGTGACTACTACAAAAATCGACCAAATACTCGCCTCCGAATCTCGTTGTTGATGACTTCCTTCGCTACATGGATTGTATATCAATCAAGTTGTACGTATTCCATCACCTTGGTTGATATAGCGAATGAATTCGTCAACAATGAGAATCGGTTCCTCCCTATGGACATAATTACAGGAGCATGCAGTGGACCGAGGTAAGTTTTCACTCCACGTACCGGTAGCGTTCGCTGACGGCGGTAGAGAATTTGCAATGAATCACAAGGAGACAAAAGGCCCCCCCAACAAGTAGAAAAAATCTCTGTGCCAGTGACACGATCGAAGCTTAATGAATCTTTGGATCGAATATATTTGGATTGATATATATTTAAATTATTTATACTTCCGCTATATTTTGCTTGACGATGAATATTTAAAAAATGTTGGGAAAACAGGCAACACAAACAGAGTTTACATGGGCGAGGATTTCTTGTTTTATTGCTCGGAAATACGCCAGAACGCCTCTCCGTCCATCTAAGACCCCTGGAGCTTCCCGGGCCTAGGCGGCCCCTGGAACCTCGCCTAATTGTGCTGTGATAGCCCCCCCCATCATGAATTGCTTCCGCCGTGCCTGTTTCATGAATATACATAATCAGCAAGACAAAAAGTAAGAAAGGCATAATCAAGGTTGGATAACATTCCCACTGCATACTCTATCGGTTCACAGGTATTGTCTGTCAGTGTTACACAAGAACCCTTCAATCGATATGCCAACTGGTCAAGTGTGACTTCGGAACAGCCTGGTACATTAAGGCAAGTCAGGGTAATCAATTAATCAATCAAAACAATACAATTCCCAATGAGATATGATAATTTCCAATCTAACTAAAATTAAATCCTATCTGCTCCCCATTTGGATATGTCACTTGTAGGATCTAACAGGCTTGCAGTAACTCGCGTGTTAACCAATCCCGAGAACGCTTATAGTGCTTTGAAGGGAACATAGATGAAAAAGAATTTTTGGTTGGCTCAGCCGAATTAGCCGGCTCGCTGGCGGGGTTTCTTTTCATGTTGCTGCGGTCGCGACACTGTGGCTCCATAATATGGGGTAGATATAGGGACTGATCTTTAATTGGTGTAAACTTTGGGGTAAATGAACACAGTGAAGCTATCTCCCCTCCCCGACTGCAAATGGATAGTCCCGATGCGACCATGATGTCATAATGCTATTAAATATCCATGCTCAGAACACCAAATACGATTGAAATACGTACGATTGGGGAGCATTGATTTATTTATTAATTTATTAAGATTGGATAATTTCACTTACATTTACAAGACTGACATACTTTCAGTTGCAGCAGTACAAGAGGGCTGAAGGATACTTTCACTTGCATTCATATCACAGGAATAAGCAGGATAATTGCGACTTTCACTTTTACTTTTAAGAGAGCATGATAGATTGTTGTACGAACGTTAATTATCATAATTTGGCTGACGGATGAAATTTTTTCCGACCATATACCTTCATATCATCAAAAAATGGTGTTCCCTCAACAAATCTTTCATTTTCACAGATGTTTTTTTTAAAATAATCCATGTGTCTAAGTAAATTCTGGTAAAATAAATGATATCAATAATCTCTTCCATGTGTTCATCCTCGCTGAAACCAGCCGTACACGGCTTACTGTATTCTGCGAAACGAAACGGGCGAAACGAAACGAAAAGTTGTAATCTGCGAAACGAAACGAAAAGTTGTAATCTGCGAAACGAAACGGTTTCGCATTTTACAAATCAGGTGGGGGTAATTTGTAATTTGCGAAACGAGATTTCCGACCCTCTATGAATCGAACTATGATGTAATTTCTCATCAAACTGGACGCATATCGTCCAGCCGTATCCCCGGTAACGAGAAAAACTGCATTAAACCCCTTGACCGGTGGCAAATGGTCATTTTATAGCCTCGTTTCGCATTTTACAAATCAGGTGGGGGTAATTTGTAATTTGCGAAACGAGGTTTTCCGACCCTCTTTGAATCGAACTATGATGTAATTTCTCATCAAACTGGACGCATATCGTCCAGCCGTATCCCCTGTAACGAGAAAAACTGCATTAACCCCTTGACCGGTGGAAAATGGTCATTTTATAACCTCGTTTCGCATTTTACAAATCAGGTGGGGGTAATTTGTAATTTGCGAAACTAGATTTTCCGACCCTCTTTAAGTCGAACTATGATGTCATTTCTCACCAATCTGTTCGCATATCGTCCAGCCGTATCCCCGGTAACGACAAAACAGCATTAACTCCTTGACCGGTGGAAAATGGTCATTTTATAGCCTCGTTTCGCATTTTACAAATCAGGTGGGGGTGATTTGTAATTTGCGAAAAGAGACTTTCCGACCCTCTGTAAATCGAACTATGATGTAATTTCCCACCAATCTGGACGGATATCGTCCAGCCGTATCCCCGGTAACGAGAAAAACTGCATTAACCCCTTGACCGGTGAAAAATGGTCATTTTATAGCCTCGTTTCACATTTTACAATTCGGGTGGGGGTAATTTGTAATTTGCGAAACGAGATTTTCCGACCCTCTTTAAATCGAACTATGATGTAATTTCTCATCAAACTGGACACATATCGTCCAGCCGTATCGCCGGTAACGAGAAAAACTGCATTAACCCCTTGACTGGTGGAAAATGGTCAATTTATAGCCTCGTTTCGCATTTTACAAATCAGGTGGGGGTAACATGTAATTTGCGAAACGAGGTTTTCCGACCCTCTTTAAGTCGAACTATGATGTGATTTCTCACCAATCTGGACGCATATCGCCCAGCCGTATCCCCGCGGTAACGAGAAAAACAACATTAACTCCTTGACCGGTGGAAAATGGTCATTTTATAGCCTTGTTTCGCATTTTACAAATCAGGTGGGGGTAATTTGTAATTTCCGAAACGAGACTTTCCGAGCCTCTTTAAATCGAACTATGATGTAATTTTCACTGGACCCATATCGTCCAGCCGTATCCCCGGTAACGAGAAAAACTGCATTAAACCCTTGACCGGTGCCAAATGGTCATTTTATAGCCTCGTTTCGCATTTTACAAATCGGGTGGGGGTAATTTGTAATTTGAGAAACGAGACTTTTCGACCCTCTTTAAATCGAACTATGATGTAATTTCTCATCAAACTGGACGAATATCGTCCAGCCGTATCACCTGTAACGAGATAAACTGCATTAACCCCTTGACCGGTGGAAAATGGTCATTTTATAGCCTCGTTTCGCATTTTACAAATCAGGTGGGGGTAATTTGTAATTTGCGAAACGAGATTTTCTGTCCCTCTTTAAGTCGAACTATGATGTAATTTCCCACCAATCTGGACGCATATCGTCCAGCCGTATCCCCGGTAACGAGAAAACAGCATTAACTCCTTGACCGGTGAAAAATGGTCATTTTTATAGCCTCGTTTCGCATTTTACAAATCGGGTGGGGGTAATTTGTAATTTACGAAACGAGACTTTCCGACCCTCTTTAAATCGAACTATGATGTAATTTCTCATCAAACTGGACGCATATCGTCCAGCCGTATCCCCGGTAACGAGAAAAACTGCATTAACCCCATGACCGGTGGAAAATGGTCATTTTATAGCCTCGTTTCACATTTTACAATTCGGGTGGGGGCAATTTGTAATTTGCGAAACGAGATTTTCCGACCCTCTTTAAATCGAACTATGATGTAATTTCTCATCAAACTGGACACATATCGTCCAGCCGTATCGCCGGTAACGAGAAAAACTGCATTAACCCCTTGACCGGTGGAAAATGGTCAATTTATAGCCTTGTTTCGCATTTTACAAATCAGGTGGGGGTAACTTGTAATTTGCGAAACGAGGTTTTCCGACCCTCTTTAAGTCGAACTATGATGTGATTTCTCACCACTCTGGACGCATATCGCCCAGCCGTATCCCCGGTAACGAGAAAAACAACATTAACCCCTTGACCGGTGGAAAATGGTCATTTTATAGCCTTGTTTCGCATTTTACAAATCAGGTGGGGGTAATTTGTAATTTATGAAACGAGACTTTCCGACCCTCTTTAAATCGAACTATCATGTAATTTCTCATCAAACTGGACGCATATCTTCCAGCCGTATCCCCTGTAACGAGATAAACTGCATTAACCCCTTGGCCGGTAGCGAATGGTCATTTTATAGCCTCGTTTCGCATTTTACAAATCAGGTGGGGGTACTTTGGAATTTGCGAAACGAGATTTTCCGACTCTCTATGAATCGAACTATGATGTAATTTCTCATCAAACTGGACGCATATCGTCCAGCCGTATCCCCGGTAACGACAAAAACCGCATTAACCCCTTGACCGGTGGAAAATGGTCATTTTATAGCCTCGTTTCGCATTTTACAAATCAGGTGGAGGTAATTTGCAATTTGCGAAACGAGATTTTCCGACTTTCTATGAATCCAACTATGATGTAATTTCTCATCAAACTGGACGCATATCGTCCAACCGTATCCCCGGTAACGAGAAAACAGCATTAACTCCTTGACCGGTGAAAAATGGTCATTTTATAGCCTCGTTTCGCATTTTACAAATCAGGTGGGGGTAATTTGCAATTTCCGAAACGAGACTTTCCGACCCTCTTTAAATTGAACTATGATGTAATTTCTCATCAAACTGGACGCATATCGTCCAGCCGTATCCCCGGTAACGAGAAAAACTGCATTAAACCCTTGACCGATGGCAAATGGTCATTTTATAGCCTCGTTTCGCATTTTACAAATCGGGTGGGGGTAATTTGTAATTTGCGAAAAGAGCATTTCCGACCCTCTTTAAATCGAACTATGATGTAATTTCCCACCAATCTGGACGGATATCGTCCAGCCGTATCCCCGGTAACGAGAAAAACTGCATTAACCCCTTGACCGATGGAAAATGGTCATTTTATAGCCTCGTTTCACATTTTACAATTCGGGTCGGGGTAATTTGTAATTTGCGAAACGAGATTTTCCGACCCTCTTTAAATCGAACTATGATGTAATTTCTCATCAAACTGGACACATATCGTCCAGCCGTATCGCCGGTAACGAGAAAAACTGCATTAACCCCTTGACCGGTGGAAAATAGTCAATTTATAGCCTCGTTTCGTATTTTACAAATCAGGTGGGGGTAACTTGTAATTTGCGAAACGAGGTTTTCCGACCCTCTTTAAGTCGAACTATGATGTGATTTCTCACCACTCTGGACGCATATCGCCCAGCCGTATCCCCGGTAACGAGAAAAACAACACTAACCCCTTGACCGGTGGAAAATGGTCATTTTATAGCCTTGTTTCGCATTTTACAAATCAGGTGGGGGTAATTTGTAATTTACGAAACGAGACTTTCCGACCCTCTTTAAATCGAACTATGATGTAATTTCTCATCAAACTGGACGCATATCGTCCAGCCGTATCCCCGGTAACGAGAACAACTGCATTAAACCCTTGACCGGTGGCAAATGGTCATTTTATAGCCTCGTTTCGCATTTTACAAATCGGGTGGGGGTAATTTGTAATTTGCGAAAAGAAACTTTCCGACCCTCTTTAAATCGAACTATGATGTAATTTCCCACCAATCTGGACGGATATCGTCCAGCCGTATCCCCGGTAACGAGAAAAACTGCATTAACCCCTTGACCGGTGGAAAATGGACAATTTATAGCCTCGTTTCGCATTTTACAAATCAGGTGGGGGTAACTTGTAATTTGCAAAACGAGGTTTTCCGACCCTCTTTAAATCGAACTATGATGTAATTTCTCACCAAACTGGACGCATATCGTCCAGCTGTATCCCCGGTAACGACAAAAACTGCATTAACCCCTTGACCGGTGGAAAATGGTCATTTTATAGCCTTGTTTCGCATTTTACAAATCAGGTGGGGGTAATTTGTAATTTGCGAAACGAGGTTTACCGACCCTCTTTAAATCGAACTATGATGTAATTTCTCACCAAACTGGACGCATATCGTCCAGCCGTATCGCCGGTAACGAGAAAAACTGCATTAACCCTTTGACCGGTGGAAAACGGTCATTTTATAGCCTCGTTTCGCATTTTACAAATCAGGTGGGGGTAATTTGTAATTTGCGAAACGAGATTTTCCGTCCCTCTTTAAGTCGAACTATGATGTAATTTCCCACCAATCTGGACGCATATCGTCCAGCCGTATCCCCGGTAACGAGAAAAACAGCATTAACCCCTTGACCGGTGGAAAATGGTCATTATATAGCCTCGTTTCGCATTTTACAAATCGGGTGGGGGTAATTTGTAATTTGCGAAACGAAATTTTCCGATCCTCTTTAAATCGAAGTATGATGTAATTTCTCATCAAACTGGACGCATATCGTCCACCCGTATCGCCGGTAACGAAAAAAACTGCATTAACCCCTTGACCGGTGGAAAATGGTCAATTTATAGCCTTGTTTCGCATTTTACGAATCAGGTGGGGGTAATTTGTAATTTGCGAAACGAGATTTTCCGACTCTCTATGAATCGAACTATGATGTAATTTCTCATCAAACTGGACGCATATCGTCCAGCCGTATCCCCGGTAACGACAAAAACTGCATTAACCCCTTGACCGGTGGAAAATGGTCATTTTATAGCCTCGTTTCGCATTTTACAAATCAGGTGGGGCTAATTTGTAATTTGCGAAACGAAGTTTTCCGACCCTCTTTGAATCTAACTATGATGTAATTTCTCATCAAACTGGACGCATATCGTCCAGCCGTATCCCCTGTAACGAGAAAAACTGCATTAACCCCTTGACCGGTGGAAAATGGTCATTTTATAGCCTCGTTTCGCATTTTACATTCAGGTGGGGGTAATTTGCAATTTGCGAAACGAGATTTTGCGACCCTCTTTAAGTCGAACTATGATGTAATTTTTCACCAATCTGGACGCATATCGTCCAGCCGTATCCCCGGTAACGAGAAAACAGCATTAACTCCTTGACCGGTGAAAAATGGTCATTTTTATAGCCTCGTTTCGCATTTTACAAATCAGGTGGGGGTAATTTGTAATTTACGAAACGAGACTTTCCGACCCTCTTTAAATCGAACTATGATGTAATTTCTCATCAAACTGGACGCATATCGTCCAGCCGTATCCCCGGTAACGAGAAAAACTGCATTAACCCCTTGACCGGTGGAAAATGGGCATTTTATAGCCTCGTTTCACATTTTACAATTCGGGTGGGGGCAATTTGTAATTTGCGAAACGAGATTTTCCGACCCTCTTTAAATCGAACTATGATGTAATTTCTCATCAAACTGGACACATATCGTCCAGCCGTATCGCCGGTAACGAGAAAAACTGCATTAACCCCTTGACCGGTGGAAAATGGTCAATTTATAGCCTTGTTTCGCATTTTACAAATCAGGTGGGGGTAACTTGTAATTTGCGAAACGAGGTTTTCCGACCCTCTTTAAGTCGAACTATGATGTGATTTCTCACCACTCTGGACGCATATCGCCCAGCCGTATCCCCGGTAACGAGAAAAACAACATTAACCCCTTGACCGGTGGAAAATGGTCATTTTATAGCCTTGTTTCGCATTTTACAAATCAGGTGGGGGTAATTTGTAATTTATGAAACGAGACTTTCGGACCCTCTTTAAATCGAACTATGATGTAATTTCTCATCAAACTGGACGCATATCTTCCAGCCGTATCCCCTGTAACGAGATAAACTGCATTAACCCCTTGGCCGGTAGCGAATGGTCATTTTATAGCCTCGTTTCGCATTTTACAAATCAGGTGGGGGTACTTTGGAATTTGCGAAACGAGATTTTCCGACTCTCTATGAATCGAACTATGATGTAATTTCTCATCAAACTGGACGCATATCGTCCAGCCGTATCCCCGGTAACGAGAAAACAGCATTAACTCCTTGACCGGTGAAAAATGGTCATTTTATAGCCTCGTTTCGCATTTTACAAATCAGGTGGGGGTAATTTGCAATTTGTGAAACGAGACTTTCCGACCCTCTTTAAATTGAACTATGATGTAATTTCTCATCACACTGGACGCATATCGTCCAGCCGTATCCCCGGTAACGAGAAAAACTGCATTAAACCCTTGACCGATGCCAAATGGTCATTTTATAGCCTCGTTTCGCATTTTACAAATCGGGTGGGGGTAATTTGTAATTTGCGAAAAGAGAATTTCCGACCCTCTTTAAATCGAACTATGATGTAATTTCCCACCAATCGGGACGGATATCGTCCAGCCGTATCCCCGGTAACGAGAAAAACTGCATTAACCCCTTGACCGATGGAAAATGGTCATTTTATAGCCTCGTTTCACATTTTACAATTCGGGTCGGGGTAATTTGTAACTTGCGAAACGAGATTTTCCGACCCTCTTTAAATCGAACTATGATGTAATTTCTCATCAAACTGGACACATATCGTCCAGCCGTATCCCCGGTAACGAGTAAAACAACACTAACCCCTTGACCGGTGGAAAATGGTCATTTTATAGCCTTGTTTCGCATTTTACAAATCAGGTGGGGGTAACTTGTAATTTACGAAACGAGACTTTCCGACCCTCTTTAAATCGAACTATGATGTAATTTCTCATCAAACTGGACGCATATCGTCCAGCCGTATCCCCGGTAACGAGAACAACTGCATTAAACCCTTGACCGGTGCCAAATGGTCATTGTATAGCCTCGTTTCGCATTTTACAAATCGGGTGGGGGTAATTTGTAATTTGCGAAAAGAAACTTTCCGACCCTCTTTAAATCGAACTATGATGTAATTTTCCACCAATCTGGACGGATATCGTCCAGCCGTATCCCCGGTAACGAGAAAAACTGCATTAACCCCTTGACCGGTGGAAAATGGTCAATTTATAGCCTCGTTTCGCATTTTACAAATCAGGTGGGCGTAACTTGTAATTTGCAAAACGAGGTTTTCCGACCCTCTTTAAATCGAACTATGATGTAATTTCTCACCAAACTGGACGCATATCGTCCAGCCGTATCCCCGGTAACGACAAAAACTGCATTAACCCCTTGACCGGTGGAAAATGGTCATTTTATAGCCTCGTTTCGCATTTTACAAATCAGGTGGGGGTAATTTGTAATTTGCGAAACGATGTTTTACGACCCTCTTTGAATCGAACTATGATGTAATTTCTCATCAAACTGGACGCATATCGTCCAGCCGTATCCCCTGTAACGAGAAAAACTGCATTAACCCCTTGACTGGTGGAAAATGGTCATTTTATAACCTCGTTTCCCATTTTACAAATCAGGTGGGGGTAATTTGTAATTTGCGAAACTAGATTTTCCGACCCTCTTTAAGTCGAACTATGATGTAATTTTTCACCAATCTGGACGCATATCGTCCAGCCGTATCCCCGGTAACGAGAAAACAGCATTAACTCCTTGACCGGTGAAAAATGGTCATTTTTATAGCCTCGTTTCGCATTTTACAAATCAGGTGGGGGTAATTTGTAATTTACGAAACGAGACTTTCCGACCCTCTTTAAATCGAACTATGATGTAATTTCTCATCAAACTGGACGCATATCGTCCAGCCGTATCCCCGGTAACGAGAAAAACTGCATTAACCCCTTGACCGGTGGAAAATGGGCATTTTATAGCCTCGTTTCACATTTTACAATTCGAGTGGGGGCAATTTGTAATTTGCGAAACGAGATTTTCCGACCCTCTTTAAATCGAACTATGATGTAATTTCTCATCAAACTGGACACATATCGTCCAGCCGTATCGCCGGTAACGAGAAAAACTGCATTAACCCCTTGACCGGTGGAAAATGGTCAATTTATAGCCTTGTTTCGCATTTTACAAATCAGGTGGGGGTAACTTGTAATTTGCGAAACGAGGTTTTCCGACCCTCTTTAAGTCGAACTATGATGTGATTTCTCACCACTCTGGACGCATATCGCCCAGCGTATCCCCGGTAACGAGAAAAACAACATTAACCCCTTGACCGGTGGAAAATGGTCATTTTATAGCCTTGTTTCGCATTTTACAAATCAGGTGGGGGTAATTTGTAATTTATGAAACGAGACTTTCCGACCCTCTTTAAATCGAACTATGATGTAATTTCTCATCAAACTGGACGCATATCTTCCAGCCGTATCCCCTGTAACGAGATAAACTGCATTAACCCCTTGGCCGGTAGCGAATGGTCATTTTATAGCCTCGTTTCGCATTTTACAAATCAGGTGGGGGTACTTTGGAATTTGCGAAACGAGATTTTCCGACTCTCTATGAATCGAACTATGATGTAATTTCTCATCAAACTGGACGCATATCGTCCAGCCGTATCCCCGGTAACGAGAAAACAGCATTAACTCCTTGACCGGTGAAAAATGGTCATTTTATAGCCTCGTTTCGCATTTTACAAATCAGGTGGGGGTAATTTGCAATTTGCGAAACGAGACTTTCCGACCCTCTTTAAATTGAACTATGATGTAATTTCTCATCACACTGGATGCATATCGTCCAGCCGTATCCCCGGTAACGAGAAAAACTGCATTAAACCCTTGACCGATGCCAAATGGTCATTTTATAGCCTCGTTTCGCATTTTACAAATCGGGTGGGGGTAATTTGTAATTTGCGAAAAGAGAATTTCCGACCCTCTTTAAATCGAACTATGATGTAATTTCCCACCAATCTGGACGGATATCGTCCAGCCGTATCCCCGGTAACGAGAAAAACTGCATTAACCCCTTGACCGATGGAAAATGGTCATTTTATAGCCTCGTTTCACATTTTACAATTCGGGTCGGGGTAATTTGTAACTTGCGAAACGAGATTTTCCGACCCTCTTTAAATCGAAATATGATGTAATTTCTCATCAAACTGGACACATATCGTCCAGCCGTATCCCCGGTAACGAGAAAAACAACACTAACCCCTTGACCGGTGGAAAATGGTCATTTTATAGCCTTGTTTCGCATTTTACAAATCAGGTGGGGGTAACTTGTAATTTACGAAACGAGACTTTCCGACCCTCTTTAAATCGAACTATGATGTAATTTCTCATCAAACTGGACGCATATCGTCCAGCCGTATCCCCGGTAACGAGAACAACTGCATTAAACCCTTGACCGGTGCCAAATGGTCATTTTATAGCCTCGTTTCGCATTTTACAAATCGGGTGGGGGTAATTTGTAATTTGCGAAAAGAAACTTTCCGACCCTCTTTAAATCGAACTATGATGTAATTTCCCACCAATCTGGACGGATATCGTCCAGCCGTATCCCCGGTAACGAGAAAAACTGCATTAACCCCTTGACCGGTGGAAAATGGTCAATTTATAGCCTCGTTTCGCATTTTACAAATCAGGTGGGCGTAACTTGTAATTTGCAAAACGAGGTTTTCCGACCCTCTTTAAATCGAACTATGATGTAATTTCTCACCAAACTGGACGCATATCGTCCAGCTGTATCCCCGGTAACGACAAAAACTGCATTAACCCCTTGACCGGTGGAAAATGGTCATTTTATAGCCTTGTTTCGCATTTTACAAATCAGGTGGGGGTAATTTGTAATTTGGGAAACGAGGTTTTCCGACCCTCTTTGAATCGAACTATGATGTAATTTCTCATCAAACTGGACGCATATCGTCCAGCCGTATCCCCTGTAACGAGAAAAACTGCATTAACCCCTTGACCGGTGGAAAATGGTCATTTTATAACCTCGTTTCGCATTTTACAAATCAGGTGGGGGTAATTTGTAATTTGCGAAACTAGATTTTCCGACCCTCTTTAAGTCGAACTATGATGTCATTTCTCACCAATCTGTTCGCATATCGTCCAGCCGTATCCCCGGTAACGACAAAACAGCATTAACTCCTTGACCGGTGGAAAATGGTCATTTTATAGCCTCGTTTCGCATTTTACAAATCAGGTGGGGGTGATTTGTAATTTGCGAAAAGAGACTTTCCGACCCTCTGTAAATCGAACTATGATGTAATTTCCCACCAATCTGGACGGATATCGTCCAGCCGTATCCCCGGTAACGAGAAAAACTGCATTAACCCCTTGACCGGTGAAAAATGGTCATTTTATAGCCTCGTTTCACATTTTACAATTCGGGTGGGGGTAATTTGTAATTTGCGAAACGAGATTTTCCGACCCTCTTTAAATCGAACTATGATGTAATTTCTCATCAAACTTGACACATATCGTCCAGCCGTATCGCCGGTAACGAGAAAAACTGCATTAACCCCTTGACCGGTGGAAAATGGTCAATTTATAGCCTCGTTTCGCATTTTACAAATCAGGTGGGGGTAACATGTAATTTGCGAAACGAGGTTTTCCGACCCTCTTTAAGTCGAACTATGATGTGATTTCTCACCAATCTGGACGCATATCGCCCAGCCGTATCCCCGCGGTAACGAGAAAAACAACATTAACTCCTTGACCGGTGGAAAATGGTCATTTTATAGCCTTGTTTCGCATTTTACAAATCAGGTGGGGGTAATTTGTAATTTGCGAAACGAGACTTTCCGAGCCTCTTTAAATCGAACTATGATGTAATTTTCACTGGACCCATATCGTCCAGCCGTATCCCCGGTAACGAGAAAAACTGCATTAAACCCTTGACCGGTGCCAAATGGTCATTTTATAGCCTCGTTTCGCATTTTACAAATCGGGTGGGGGTAATTTGTAATTTGCGAAACGAGACTTTTCGACCCTCTTTAAATCGAACTATGATGTAATTTCTCATCAAACTGGACGAATATCGTCCAGCCGTATCACCTGTAACGAGATAAACTGCATTAACCCCTTGACCGGTGGAAAATGGTCATTTTATAGCCTCGTTTCGCATTTTACAAATCAGGTGGGGGTAATTTGTAATTTGCGAAACGAGATTTTCCGTCCCTCTTTAAGTCGAACTATGATGTAATTTCCCACCAATCTGGACGCATATCGTCCAGCCGTATCCCCGGTAACGAGAAAAACAGCATTAACCCCTTGACCGGTGGAAAATGGTCATTATATAGCCTCGTTTCGCATTTTACAAATCGGGTGGGGGTAATTTGTAATTTGCGAAACGAGATTTTCCGATCCTCTTTAAATCGAAGTATGATGTAATTTCTCATCAAACTGGACGCATATCGTCCACCCGTATCGCCGGTAACGAAAAAAACTGCATTAACCCCTTGACCGGTGGAAAATGGTCATTTTATAGCCTCGTTTCCCATTTTACAAATCAGGTGGGGGTAATTTGCAATTTGCGAAACAAGATTTTGCGACCCTCTTTAAGTCGAACTATGATGTAATTTCTCACCAATCTGGACGCACATCGTCCAGCCGTATCCCCGGTAACGAGAAAACAGCATTAACTCCTTGACCGGTGAAAAATGGTCATTTTTATAGCCTCGTTTCGCATTTTACAAATCAGGTGGGGGTAATTTGTAATTTACGAAACGAGACTTTCCGACCCTCTTTAAATCGAACTATGATGTAATTTCTCATCAAACTGGACGCATATCGTCCAGCCGTATCCCCGGTAACGAGAAAAACAGCATTAACCCCTTGACCGGTGGAAAATGGTCATTATATAACCTCGTTTCGCATTTTACAAATCGAGTGGGGGTAATTTGTAATTTGCGAAACGAGATTTTCCGATCCTCTTTAAATCGAAGTATGATGTAATTTCTCATCAAACTGGACGCATATCGTCCACCCGTATCGCCGGTAACGAAAAAAACTGCATTAACCCCTTGACCGGTGGAAAATGGTCATTTTATAGCCTCGTTTCGCATTTTACAAATCAGGTGGGGGTAATTTGCAATTTGCGAAACAAGATTTTGCGACCCTCTTTAAGTCGAACTATGATGTAATTTCTCACCAATCTGGACGCATATCGTCCAGCCGTATCCCCGGTAACGAGAAAACAGCATTAACCCCTTGACCGGTGGAAAATGGTCATTATATAGCCTCGTTTCGCATTTTACAAATCGAGTGGGGGTAATTTGTAATTTGCGAAACGAGATTTTCCGATCCTCTTTAAATCGAAGTATGATGTAATTTCTCATCAAACTGGACGCATATCGTCCACCCGTATCGCCGGTAACGAAAAAAACTGCATTAATCCCTTGACCGGTGGAAAATGGTCAATTTATAGCCTTGTTTCGCATTTTACGAATCAGGTGGGGATGATTTGTAATTTGCGAAACGAGATTTTCCGACTCTCTATGAATCGAACTATGATGTAATTTCTCATCAAACTGGACGCATATCGTCCAGCCGTATCCCCGGTAACGACAAAAACTGCATTAACCCCTTGACCGGTGGAAAATGGGCATTTTATAGCCTCGTTTCGCATTTTACAATTCGGGTGGGGGCAATTTGTAATTTGCGAAACGAGATTTTCCGATCCTCTTTAAATCGAAGTATGATGTAATTTCTCATCAAACTGGACGCATATCGTCCACCCGTATCGCCGGTAACGAAAAAAACTGCATTAACCCCTTGACCGGTGGAAAATGGTCAATTTATAGCCTTGTTTCGCATTTTACAAATCAGGTGGGGGTAACTTTTAATTTGCGAAACGAGGTTTTCCGACCCTCTTTAAGTCGAACTATGATGTGATTTCTCACCACTCTGGACGCATATCGCCCAGCCGTATCCCCGGTAACGAGAAAAACAACATTAACCCCTTGACCGGTGGAAAATGGTCATTTTATAGCCTTGTTTCGCATTTTACAAATCAGGTGGGGGTAATTTGTAATTTATGAAACGAGACTTTCCGACCCTCTTTAAATCGAACTATGATGTAATTTCTCATCAAACTGGACGCATATCTTCCAGCCGTATCCCCTGTAACGAGAAAAACTTCATTAACCCCTTGACCGGTGGAAAATGGTCATTTTATAACCTCGTTTCGCATTTTACAAATCAGGTGGGGGTAATTTGTAATTTGCGAAACTAGATTTTCCGACCCTCTTTAAGTCGAACTATGATGTCATTTCTCACCAATCTGTTCGCATATCGTCCAGCCGTATCCCCGGTAACGACAAAACAGCATTAACTCCTTGACCGGTGGAAAATGGTCATTTTATAGCCTCGTTTCGCATTTTACAAATCAGGTGGGGGTGATTTGTAATTTGCGAAAAGAGACTTTCCGACCCTCTGTAAATCGAACTATGATGTAATTTCGCACCAATCTGGACGGATATCGTCCAGCCGTATCCCCGGTAACGAGAAAAACTGCATTAACCCCTTGACCGGTGAAAAATGGTCATTTTATAGCCTCGTTTCACATTTTACAATTCGGGTGGGGGTAATTGGTAATTTGCGAAACGAGATTTTGCGACCCTCTTTAAATCGAACTATGATGTAATTTCTCATCAAACTGGACACATATCGTCCAGCCGTATCGCCGGTAACGAGAAAAACTGCATTAACCCCTTGACCGGTGGAAAATGGTCAATTTATAGCCTCGTTTCGCATTTTACAAATCAGGTGGGGGTAACATGTAATTTGCGAAACGAGGTTTTCCGACCCTCTTTAAGTCGAACTATGATGTAATTTCTCATCAAACTGGACGCATATCTTCCAGCCGTATTTTATAGCCTCGTTTCGCATTTTACAAATCAGGTGGGGGTACTTTGGTATTTGCGAAACGAGATTTTCCGACTCTCTATGAGTCGAACTATGATGTAATTTCTCATCAAACTGGACACATATCGTCCAGCCGTATCCCCGGTAACGACAAAAACCGCATTAACCCCTTGACCGGTGGAAAATGGTCATTTTATAGCCTCGTTTCGCATTTTACAAATCAGGTGGAGGTAATTTGCAATTTGCGAAACGAGATTTTCCGACTTTCTATGAATCGAACTATGATGTAATTTCTCATCAAACTGGACGCATATCGTCCAGCCGTATCCCCGGTAACGAGAAAACAGCATTAACTCCTTGACCGGTGAAAAATGGTCATTTTATAGCCTCGTTTCGCATTTTACAATTCGGGTGGGGGCAATTTGTAATTTGCGAAACGAGATTTTCCGACCCTCTTTAAATCGAACTATGATGTAATTTCTCATCAAACTGGACACATATCGTCCAGCCGTATCGCCGGTAACGAGAAAAACTGCATTAAACCCTTGACCGATGCCAAATGGTCATTTTATAGCCTCGTTTCGCATTTTACAAATCGGGTGGGGGTAATTTGTAATTTGCGAAAAGAGAATTTCCGACCCTCTTTAAATCGAACTATGATGTAATTTCCCACCAATCTGGACGGATATCGTCCAGCCGTATCCCCGGTAACGAGAAAAACTGCATTAACCCCTTGACCGATGGAAAATGGTCATTTTATAGCCTCGTTTCACATTTTGCAATTCGGGTGGGGGTAATTTGTAATTTGCGAAACGAGATTTTCCGACCCCCTTTAAATCGAACTATGATGTGATTTCTCATCAAACTGGACACATATCGTCCAGCCGTATCGCCGGTAACGAGAAAAACTGCATTAACCCCTTGACCGATGGAAAATGGTCAATTTATAGCCTTGTTTCGCATTTTACAAATCAGGCGGGGGTAATTTGTAATTTACGAAACGAGACTTTCCGACCCTCTTTAAATCGAACTATGATGTAATTTCTCATCAAACTGGACGCATATCGTCCAGCCGTATCCCCGGTAACGAGAACAACTGCATTAAACCCTTGACCGGTGGAAAATGGTCAATTTATAGCCTCGTTTCGCATTTTACAAATCAGGTGGGGGTAACTTGTAATTTGCGAAACGAGGTTTTCCGACCCTCTTTAAGTCGAACTATGATGTGATTTCTCACCACTCTGGACGCATATCGCCCAGCCGTATCCCCGGTAACGAGAAAAACAACATTAACCCCTTGACCGGTGGAAAATGGTCATTTTATAGCCTTGTTTCGCATTTTACAAATCAGGTGGGGGTAATTTGTAATTTACGAAACGAGACTTTCCGACCCTCTTTAAATCGAACTGTGATGTAATTTCTCATCAAACTGGACGCATATCGTCCAGCCGTATCCCCGGTAACGAGAACAACTGCATTAAACCCTTGACCGGTGGCAAATGGTCATTTTATAGCCTCGTTTCGCATTTTACAAATCGGGTGGGGGTAATTTGTAATTTGGCAGGCGAGATATTGCGACATCCCATTTGGCGTCAATTCCTGAATCAATTGAAGATGAACGATAGAGATCAATTCACTTTCGTTGATGAAGCCACCACCGGGCCGAAGAGTGTTATAGAAATCGCAAAATGGGGTCGCATAAAGGGCATCTGGAGGTCTCTTGATCTACTTTCGTAGAGGTCAAGTCCGCTATAGTTCCGCCAAAGGTCACTTCCTGTCACTTGACCATAAGTGACCCCTGGGGATGTATTCCTCCGCGGTGATGCGGTCATGTCATGGCATAAGTTTCCACGTACAGAAAGTAGCTCCATGTGGAGGGCCATACGCGGGTGGTCGCTTCGCCTGAATGTCCGGAAATCTTCGATAGTGTCCGGAGGGCAATTGACCTTCGAGGTAAAGGGTATAACTTCTAGGTTATAATCCCCATGCATAGCCATACAGCGAGAGTAGGTATAATGCACTGCCCGCTCCAAAGGCGGGCACGTTATCCACTGCACCATGAGTCAGTTCATACTAGGCAAGGTTGAAAATACCCTAATATACCTACCAGAGGGCAGATCCATATACGGCTATGGTGTAGGCCCAATCGGGAACCCACGCATGGACATTTGCGTTATGGAAGTATTGGGGTGGTCATTTTTTTTTCTTGTGGATCTTACTATGGGTGTAGCCCCTTGTTTTCTTCATCTCGAACTGTAGAATACGATGGGAGGCGTCTCGAGGCCATGCGTTGAATTTTGTTGAAAAGTGCTGATGACACATGCGCAGTAGGCAAGCAGATCGAGGTGGACGTTTTGGGGTCTAGGTGAACCCATGTTGGTCCGATTGGGTCGTGTGAGGTGTCATCGTCAAGCTCTCGTGGTGGAGTGTCCAACTGTATGGGTGTGAGGTGGAACTGATGTCATTCTGTGCATGGGCAGTAGAAAAAGTGTATTTGAATGGACGTTTTGGGGATCCGCCTTGACTAGCGTGTCTTCTGTTTTCAACATTCTGTGCATGTTCAGACAAGGAATTGTGGAAAAAGGGCATTGGAATGGACGTTTTGAGGTCGAGATGGTCCAATAATGGTCCGATTGGACCGTATGAGGCCTTATTTTGAAGTTCTCTTGTGGTAGCGTCGGATTGGACTGGTGTGTACTCCGGTTTCATCATTCTGCGCATGCGTAGTCTGACCATGGTATAGAAAGCAGGGATTTTAGGGGTTCCGGGAGTCTGTTGAGTGATTGAGGGACCATTCTTGGTCCTAATGAGCCGTGTGCGTCGTCACATTGAAGCTCTCGTGGACTTGCGGGATGTTCACGTCAGGAGGAGGAGAGGGAATGAATAGGAGGAGTGAGTTAGTGAGTGGGTGAGTGAGGCGTGCCCAAAGCCCGTCTTAATGCATGGACGCACTAACGATGGTGAATGAGGGAGTGTGAGTGAATGAGTGAGTGAGTGGTCGAATAAGGTCGTTTGTACACCATTAGCTTCAGTCTGTGTCCACCCCTTGCGTCTTAACGCCATGATATAGACAGATGAGAGAACAACAACAACAAGGTTGACAGGTCAATCATTTTATTGTCCCTCCAGTACAACATACCCATGCTGGGGAAGCCGCGTTTGGTATGTTTACAATTCAAGTATGCTCTTGTCCAATCAGAAGCCGTCCTTCGAGAAAGTTCAGTCTTCGGCCAGGGTCGCTTTTGGCCTAAGCGTCGTCGGGCAGTCCAGGATACATTCGAGGCAGCATGTCCTGAAACAGTTCTTTGCGCATTCTGTTCGCATTTTCCATGGCCACGGTGGGTAGATGCTTCCAAGTGATGCTTTGTCTTCATGCGTAGGGTTGCGTTTGATTTCAAGCGGCAGCAGGCTATACCGTTCATAGATGGCCATGACTGTTTTCCTGATGTTCGGGCGCATTTGGATGTACGCATGTTGTAACATGTTGGCGTCTTCGATAACCGCAGCATGGGTATTAATAGCTTCATGCACAATACGATCCCAAAAAGTAGGTTCTTCCTCACTTCCCTGGAACGTAGGCTGACTATCTGGTGTCAAGCTCTCCGTATCAGTAAATAGACTCTCAGCAGTTTCTGTTTCGGTATCATTATCTGCCTCCGCGGTGGGCGAGTCTGGATGGAAAGTCTTCTGGTGTCGCATCATATCGTAACGTCTGGTGAACGTGCGTTCGCACTCAGAGCATGTATAAGCCATGTTGTCGGTTGAACGTCGACTGTGTACGTTTTTGAAATACGCTTGCATTTACAAACAGTAACGCTCGCCAACGCCCAACTCAACGGCTCAACGCCCCGGTGAAATAGCCCAGAAGCTCTGATTTTTCTAGACATTCCATGGAATTGACACTAATTCATCGAAATGCAGTGACGCCCGTCAACACCCGCCGTTTCGCCTTACGCCCGTCTCAGCACCTTAACACCCTATTCCAACGCATTATGCATTTTCGATCATCTATGGACGGACATCAATATGTTGGGGGACGAAGAAGATAATTTCCCATCTCCAGCTGCGTCTCCACTAAGGTTTGAAATGCCTCATGCAGGGTCAGCAGATTCTGGGCCCGGGTAGTTGTGTTGGTATCCTCTTCGGGTACTATCTGTTTCCTATGCAGCAGAAGACATACCCGGGTCACCCATTGGATGTCATCTATGAGCGTGATACGATGACAACGCATGCATTGGTGCTGAACGGTCTCGGTGGATCCACCTTGAGCTGCATCAATAATAGCATCGACTTGAAAGTTGGCATGGTAAGGCTTCGGTTAAAATATCCTTGTTGTCGGGATCAAAGTTTATATCAGGCATCGTGGACTCTGTAGTGCTCATGGTGAAATGAGGAAAATGGTGTCGTGTGGGCTATTTATAAGGCAACTGTAGTCGCATTTGATCTTAATGATGCGTTCAACAAATGTTTCTTTTGACCCATCGCTCTGACATACGCCGCTGTCCAGGTCATGCCCAAGGTTTTCAACATCGACGCTGTTCTTTCGATTTCCATATGGACCGGGTCCTTATCCAGCAATTTTATATGGGTCACGAGGTCGGCATACTGCTGACGTAAAGCCTATCGTAATCTGAGTCGGCCTCCCTACTTTCTTTGAAGAAATCAAGGCCTCGAGTTCAAGTTGTGTTCATTCGCTTGTACGGGTTTGGGTTGGTCCTTCACTGTTGGGTGATATTCCGGGACTGATGGTATGAATGGGGCCCGCTGTATGGGGGTGAGTTGCTGCTGCTGGGCGGGTGCTGCCAGGTGTGGACTCGGTGGATGGTGTAGGGGTATATGACGTTGTGGTGACCCCTGGCCGGGTAACAGGTGGGTCGTCAACCGGCGGTCTTCGGGGGTATGAGCGTTTAAGTCTACGAACAGGTAGCCGTACGTACGACTTGTTGCGCCTCGAAACGCCTGCATCAAATGGCCGATGTTCTGAGGATAAATTCGATTTGTGCTCTGTCGATGGGATTGGAGGACAACACAAAGTAGTGGCAGTTCAAGGCAATATCTCTGGACGCCTTCCCTTGAGGAAAGAGATTCTGGGTCAAATAGATGACGGGCAGATTCGGCTGATGGGATCCGTTGGTAAACAATTCGGCAACGTGTGAATTGTCCTTGGCCGCACTCATCAGATCATCTAACACTACCACGTTGGTCTGCTCGGGGTCGGAGAAATACGCTTGATCGATATCGCGAGGAATCCCTGGGACGAAGCTCACATTCTGTAAGCGGACTGCCACTGGCTGTAGCACCAGACTATACAGGTATAACTGAGGGGCCCTTCCTCTAAGAATTTGATCACCAATGACGTCTTGCCATATCCCGTAGGGCCGCTCACCGTCATGGTGTAGGGATGCTCTACTCCACTTGGTGGACCTAAAGCGGGACTCGGTGGTAGCGGTTGTGTGGTTGCATTTGAATGTATCTGAGCATACTATTGCGACGAGAGAAGGTTCTCTGACAGAACGTACACGACATGTTGATTAGTAGAACAATACATATTGACTGATGACGGACACGTGTTAATCCCTATATGTACAGACACAACCACCACCACGGCGACCACCACCACACACCACTACTACCACCACCACCACCGCACACCACTACCACCACCACCACAAACACACACCACACCACCAACACCACCACCACACACACAGGTAACTCTACCAGTTAGCCAGTTCGAGCAAGGCCCCCATCTTCGAGATATAGAACCTAAATCACTCAAACACACCCCCCGCACCCCTAGAACGCCCGCTTTCGCTACTACTCCTACTGTTGACTTTACCAATGACGCCACAGATGACATGGACATCCCCCAAGCCGTGGTCTATACAACGAGAGCTTCAATTGGACACCCTGCACAGCCAATTAGGACCAAGAATCACTTAACAGACCCCCACGAACCCCTAAAATTCTTGCTTTCTATACTACGGTCAGACTGTGTATGCGCAGAATGATGAAACCGGACTAGACACCAGTCCAATCCGACGCTACCGCAAGAGAACTTCAAAATGATACCTCATACAGTCAAATCGGACCTTTATTGGACGACCTCGACCTCAAAACGTCCCTTCCATTGCTCTTTTCCCACAATTCCCTGTCTGCCCTTGCGCAGAATGTTGAAAACGGGCGACACACTAGTCCAGTCGGATGGTCCCCCACGAATGCTTCACGATGACACCTGATACGACCCAATCGGACCACTATTGGCCCACCGCGACCCCAAAACGTCCATTCAAATACACTTTTTCTATTGCACATGCACAGATAGACAATATTTCCACCCCACACCCATCCAGCTGGGCGCTCCCCTACGAGTGCTTCACGATGGTACCTCATACGGCCCAATCGGACCACTATTGGCCCACCGCGACCCCAAAATGTCCATTCAAATACACTTTTTCTACTGCGCATGCGCAGAATGACGTCAGTTCCACCCCACGCCCATCCATTTGGACGCTCCCCTACTGGAGCTTCACGATGCTACCTCACACGACCCAATGGGACCACCTAGACCCCAAAACGTCCACCTCGATCCGCCTGCATGCGTCATCAGCACTTTTCAACAAAACTCATCGCATGTTCTACAGCTCGAGATGAAGAAAACAAGGGGCCACATCCCATAGTACAATCCACAAGAAAAAAAATTACCACCCCAATACTTTCATACCGCAAATGTCTATGCGTAGGTTCCCGATTGGACCTACACCATAGCCGTATATAGATCTGCCCTCTGGTAAGTATATTGGGGTATTTTCAGCCTTGTCTAGTATGGGCTGACTCGTGGTGCATGGATAACGTGCCTTCTTCTGAAGCGCGCAGTACGGGGTTGACTCCAGGAAGGACCAGGATGATTCCTCTTCTCTCGCTGTATGGCTATATGGAGAAACCGAGGGTTCGCCACTTGCCATTTATGCTGGGTATATAGCTGGCGATATTGTCGGGGACCATGTTTGATGGCGAGCATTCCGGGAGATGTCAATTAACATTGAAGTAACTGAAGGACATATGAAATAGTATTCAGGGGCAGATAATTCTTGCTGCATTCTTACGCAGACGCCTGTTGATGCTTTGGAAGGGCGGACAAAGGCTTATTGACCATTATATTTCCAGAGATGGTCGAACGTTGTCGGAGATTCCCGGACATAACCGGCGCGATACCAATTAACATTGATAAGTAGCAAAAGGGGATTTTGGGTCACATTTAGGGGCAGAAATGTGCGAATCAGGGGAGATAACCAGGAATTGTTCAAAAGAGTTACCTGCCCCTAAATGTGACCCAATATCCACTTTATATACTACTACCACCCAGTGAGTGACATCTACCGGCGCCATTGGGCCATGATTTGACGATGTTTCCACCGTCATCTCCCTATTCAAGATATCTACATATTTCGATTGATCAACCACGCCCGTCTCCGCAGCTACGTCGAAGCCATCTTCAATGACCAACCTACGGCCTTCAAATTAAATGTCGCTTTTCGGTACATCTTATGCCATAACATGACGGATCAACTGCGCTATTTTTATCCCTTGGAGAATGGGCCCGTCAACAACGCCCCAACACCAAGTAGACAGTGGAGAGGGTCACCAATGTTACGTTCTTCGTGACTAAACAGATCGACCACCCCATCGGCTGATGAATACCGTAACATGCCGTATATACTTTATATGTTTACATGCTGATTGTTAAATTCATCTCTGTAAGCACTTGTACCTAATGTTACGGTGCTTGAAATAATAAAAAACATGGTGTTTGATATTTCAGTTCTTATTCTGTGAGCATAATAAACATACCCTGGGTATGATGTAACAATGGGGATAATAAACTATATGAACATTGCTGAACTTTTTGTTATTGATGAAAGCTTCAACACGGCACCCCCTGTCCTCTTTTCTTGGATGAAATGTATACACTGGGATGAGATATAGTACCCTTGCGCACTTCCGAAACTGCCCTTTTTTACTACTCCACGACTGCGTATGCACATCTCAGGTCTTTTTCAATAAAATTCACGCCAATATTAGTGTACACCACGACAGCTTCCCACCCTGCACGTCCCAATGTGAGCAAGGATGGTTCACCCCTACCCCAAAACACCAACCTCAAATGCCCGTCCTACACTACTCCACGGCTGCGCCTGCGCATAATGACGTCATTTCCGCTACCCACCCATCCAGTCGGAGGCAGCCCCACCAATGCATCATCAGGACGCCTCCCAGGGCCCATTCGGACCAATATTGAACCATTGCGATCCCAAAACGTACCTTCCAACGGCCCATTCCCACAGTCTTCTGCTCATATGCAGATCGACGGGTTTTTTCATGACTCACCCATCCAGTCGGATGTTTCCCCACGAGTGCTTCAAATTGATACCTCCTACGGCTCATTCGCGTCGACATTGGTCCATCTCGATACAAAAACGTCCAGTTCAATGCCCTTTCTATATTACCCCATGGCTTCGCATGCGCGACAAAGCCTTACTTTGACTTCACACCCATCCAGTCGGACGCTCCTTCACGGGTGCTACACAACGACACCTCCCACCTCCGATCCATTCGGACCAATAGCGGTCCACCTCGACCCCAAAACGTCCACCCCAGATGTTCCTATGTACTACGCATGCGCAGTCAGAACTTTTCAGCGAAAGTCACCCCATGGCCTCGATATCCCTCCCATCGTATTCTACATGATGAAACAGAGAAAACAAGTACTCGCACTCCATGCCGCAAATGTTCATGGGTGTGTCGTCCAAAAGACACCTCCCACGGCCCATTCGGACAAATATTGCTCCATCTCTTCTCCAAAACGTCCATTTCAATGCCCCTTTTCCACTGCGCATGCGCAGATGGACGGCCTTTCCACGAGGCATCCAGTCTGATGCTTTCGCAAGAAACCTCCCACGGCCAATTCGGACCAATATTGGTCCATCTCTCCCCCAAAACGCCCATTCCCATGCACTTTTTCCACGGCGCATGCGCAGAATGACGTCAGTTCCTACCGGACGCTCCTCCACTGGTGCTGCACAATGACACCTTCCACGACTTATTCGGACCAATAGTGGTCCACCTCGACCCCAAAACGTCCACCTCAAATCTTCCCCATGCGCAGTCAGAACTTTTCAGCGAAAGTCACCCATGGCCTCGAGACAAAGAAAACAAGTACCCACACTCCATATCGCGAATGTCCATGGGTGTGTTGCCCATAAGGCACCTCTCACGGTCCATTCGGTCCAATATTGGTCCATCTCTCCCCCAAAACGTCCACCTCACATCTACCTGTGCACTACGCATGTGCACTGAAAACTTCTCAGCGAATTCAACCCATGGCCACGGGACCCCTACTATCGTCTTCTATAGGGTCATTCGGAACTCCCGAGCGGAAATCTACGAAGGGGACTGATTCTACGCTCGGGGGACGACAACATGAATTTCCTATGAATCTCCAGATGTGACGCGCCGAAACGGCCCAATCACTCTCGCGGAAGCCTTAATCCCCGACCAGCAAATATTTCCCTGCGAGTCTCTGATTTACGTCAGATATTCTAAAAACTGTTTATTCTTTTCATTCGAAGCACGTTTCAATAGAAAACCATCAGTTTAAAATGGTACACACGCCACGTATTGGCAAGATATAATTCCCGTGACGTCACTGACAGTTCCCTGACAG